>PVIH01000987.1:0-65207 GCA_004025045.1 Sigmodon hispidus | reverse complement strand
ACCAAATGTGCCACTTCACTGCCCTCTCACTGCTTTGTTTGGCTTTGTTCAACAGATTCAAGGTGGGGAGTCTTTCTCTTATGTTTTTTGAAAGAACTGATGGAGACTATTTCTTTCCTCACCCCAATAAACAAATTGCTTTACCCATGGTTTATAGGTTACACTTAATTGGCAATGTCTTCTTCATTGACACTCATATTTTGTGCTGGAGAGCCTTCAAGATGGCACCTCTCTCTCTTCATACCACAGACTAAGACTGGTGGTAATTAGCACAGATACAGATATTTTAAAATTAAGGTGGAGGAAAGCCTACACATGGTGGGTGGGGGTGTCGATAAGATAGACAACCCACTAAAGAAAATCACAGTGTATAGAGGAATGGCTGTTTTTATGTCTGAGACAGTAAGTATGCAAAATAAGCCTAGGCAATACTGCCACATCATGTAGGAGGAAAGCTATCAGAGACACCATGTGTAGGCCACAGTCTGGGAGTTAAGAGTGTCCTTCTTAACCATTATTTCTAATGCTGCTCAGAGTAAACAGTAGAACGCTGGTTAGCCTGTCCATGTATAATTCATTCTCCCAGTCTGCTTTTGAATAATGCTTTACAGGGTTTCCACTTTATCATTTTATAACACAAATATAATATCTTCTTTCATTTCCTTCAAATACCCCAAGAAAACAAAAATCTTGGTTCTGTGGGTACATGGATAATAGAAATCTCCTCCTAACTCATGGTTTGATCAGCTTTTGTGTGGAATACATCCCAGAATGATGTAGTCACCATGAGGGTGACTACTTAGAACCCCTTAGCATTTGTCTACTCTGTGTGCACTGTGGCTGTATTTTGAGAGCATTCCTCATTCATAATTTTACTCCATCTTAATTTTAAAATATCTATATTTGTGCTAATTATCACCAGTCTTAGTCTGTATTTTATTTTTAATTTTAATAGAGGTTTATCTCCTAGTATATTTTTCAGAAATGGCTGAATTCTCTGCTGTCCTTTATGCCTTACAGGAATTAAAACTCCCTAACCATCTTAGTTTATTTTCTTTCCTCTTTGTCTCCTCCTTCCCTTCTAGTATAGATTATTGTAGTTTTATGTCTGGTTCTTTAATGGTGGTTATGATTGATATATGACCTGTGTTCTCATTCTATCTTTATGGTCAGAATCTCAGAGAATGTATTCCTTCTCTTTAAGTTTTAATGATAAAAGTAAATGTTTACATAGAAGGAGAGCCACAAGATTCCCAAGGCAGTGGCCATGGGAAAGGAAGCTCTGAAGTTAGAAATGGTGCTGTGACACACGCATCTCCCTAAACGTTTTTGGAAAATGAATTTCATTGCGAAAATGAGCCACAGAAGGAAGATGGAAGTAAAATCCTAAGCAAAGACAAAATGTACAACTGAGAATAAGAGCAGAGGAACAAGTCTACAGAAATCACTCCAAGATAAAACCAGAAACATGCATGCACACATGTGGCAAGTACAGCTGCCTAATGCACATGGACCAAACATCTATTAAGAAACAAACACAGCGGGACTGGAGAGATGGCTCAGCAGTTAGGAGCACTGGCTGCTCTTCCAGAGGACCAGGGTTCAGTTCCAAGCAACCACATGGCAGCTCACAACTGTCTGTAGTTCCAGTTCCCAGTTCCAGGCAAACATGAAGGCAAATAAATACAGTTTTTTTTTTTGTTGTTGTTTTAAAGAAACAAACACAGGGTTGGGTATATAACATAAATCTAAAAAAAAATCTTGATAATAATGCACACTGGAAGGTTAAATATATAAAAAAAATTTAAGAAGATTATTTAGTGAAAATGATTGGGTTAAAAATAACATGTGAACAAACACAATATATAACCCATTTAAGGAGGTAGTAGATGAAAATTAAGAACATTTTTAAAAGTAAAAAAAAAAAAAAGTATCAACATATTAAAGACGGGAAAAGGAGATTCAAACCAAACCAAGGGACAGAGCTTTACATTTCTCTATAGATCAAGAAAGAGTTCTTAGCATGAAAATGGTTTGAAGATCTATGTTGGGACTCTATATTAGAAAAATTGGCCCATGACAGTCAACATCTAAAACAAACTGATGCCATATCAACCGTCTACTATTATGTCTACCATTTTCAGTGCAGTACCTGGTGTGTAGTAGGTACTCAACTGTTGGTCACATGTATTAAAATTTGATGAGTAAATAAAAGATTCCCAAGAAAGTTTAGAGAGTGTAATGATTTTATTTTCCTTATTTATCACTTGCTATATACATTACCTATAAATATTAAAATGTTGTTACAAAATGGATTAAGTCCCTCCACAAAATCCGTAGCTCAATCTGGAATGGTTTGGGAAACATCTTCTCACATGATGTTCAAGCAGTGGGGGCACTTTGGGAGCTGTAGGACCTTAAGTGGAAAGATCTAGTTGGAAGATGTAGGTCCCTGGGGGACAGTATTTAGGATTGCTATTGTTCTGTTCCCACATCTACTTCTGTTTCTATGAGCCTACAGTTCTTCCCACAGATTGAAGGCACCATGATGTTTTACCCAAGCTCGGGAGGCCAAGTAGCCATGGCCTGAAGTCTTTCTCAAATTCCTAGTTCAAAGCAGTCTTTCCCCACTAAAGCTATTTTCATCACAATGAACAAAACCACTACTATAAAACTATAGTCACCAATGTATCTGTCTTCAGTGATGGGACCTTTAAGAAGAAAATAAACTCATAGTAGTGTTTTCTTAATTCAGTAGGAGTGGTGCCCTTATGATAAGGTGAACGGACAGCAAGATGTGTCATAGATACACATAGGAAAGTGCATATGAGCATACAGTGAGAGGTGGCCCTCTAAAAGCCTGCAAGAGAAGCCTCAGTAGATATCAACCCTGTGAGCACTTGGCAATGAATACCCAGGAGGTGTGAAGGTCAGAGTAGAGAGTCTTTTTAGGAAGAATTGGTTGTGGTGGTGGTGTACACGGGCCTGAAGGCAGCAGTAGCTTGCCGCTTTCACATACAGGTCTTCTGAGCCATGGCCTGGATGGGGAGAGACCTAGAGCACTCTGGGTAAACTAGATAGGTCAGAGTAGGCAGAGAGGAAGGAAACACAGCCTCAGTGGAAGTTCGCTGGATTTCAATGCCTGTACGGCCCTAACCATGCCCGGTATTTTGGGAAGGGGAGCTGGTGGATTTGGGATACAGGAGGACAGTGAAGAGGCTTGTGCACTGGCTGAGGAAGGGGTGCTAAACTTAGCTGCACTGCCAGAGGTGGGAGAAACAGAGTTAGCCCCTGGCTTTAGGTCCAGGGCTCCTCTGGCTCTCTGTCATAACTCAGCATGTCTATATTTTTGTTAAGTGATCACATACCAGCTACATAGCTGTGTTCCCACAAAATGGAAAAAGATGATAAATCCAGGATTCTCTGCAGAAGCATCCTCCCTGTGGTCTGTGCCTGTGTGGTCTCCTCCCCTATCCCCAAATCTGCACTGTCGTGAGCAACAATGAGTGGAACTCTCAGGTAAATCTGTTTTGAGCATGGGGCCTTTGTCTTTCCCTGTGTAGAAAGGTCCCACCTTGCCCAACTCTTCGGGTAATTCCAGAAAGGGTGAGTAAATAAAAACATTGCATCCTTCCTCACCAATGTTTGTTAAACATGCACTCTGGCCTTTGAAATCCAATCTGTGTCTTTTCTCACAAAAGCAAGTAAATATTATGAGTTGGCAAACCTGGTATAAAGCTGATAAAGAGTAGAAATAGTATCAAGTGACCTGCTTCCCAGGGACAAGTTAGTGAAATCTCAAAATGATATTGTCATAAAATGATGACATTACAACACAGAGCCGTGGTAAGACACTCCCAAGTCCTGCTGAGTTATAGCGGGCCTGATGTTTTTACTGTCTCAGCCCCCCCTGGTGAAGCGAGTACATTTCCCTATTTATACGTTTATATAATTTTTATTCATATGGTAATCTCTTTAGAAATACTCCTTAATTGGCTTTCGAAGATACTATTGTGTAAAGTACCAGGATCTCACAGTTCTCTCCCCTTCCCTACCCATTCTATTTATACTTTTTTTTTTTTTTAAAGAGCAGATATATCCTTAAAGGGAAATCTTTGTTTTCTTGTAGGATGGTCTGATAATAGCATTGTCAGAACGTTAACCTCTGATTTTCATTTGTTTGTTTGGGTGTGGGTATCTGCACCTGCATCCTTGTGTTATGTGTAGATACCTATGCACATGTGTGGGCATTTGTGTGGAGGCTGGAGTGGGTGTCATTCCCTTTTCTATTTTGATGCAGGGTCTCTAGCTGGGTCTTGGAGCTTGCTCAAAGACCAGGCTGGATTGCCAGTGATCTCTGGAAACCTGTCCACCTGTGCTTCACCTGAACTGGGGTTACAAGCATGCACTGCCATGTCTGTGGAGTTTAGGGATTTGACTGATGTCTTCATGCTTATAAGGCAAGCACTTTACCACTATCCATCTCCTCATCTCCTCACCCGGGATTTAAGCTGAGTCTCTCAAGCCTTAGTTCACTCTAACTTCGTTGGAATATAAGAACGACTTATATTCCAGTGGGCATGCAACAAATAATTAGCAAATGCCATTACTTCTGCTCATTACAGTAATGGGCTTGAAGATGGAGATAGTTCGTGTCTCACTTCTTTGATCAGGGACAGCTGGCTCTGTCTTTGCGCTCCCATTGGTCTACTCTTTTCTCCCCATCCCACTGTACCTTCCTTCATGATAGAACTATCAGATAGGGCTTCTGTAAAGATTTTAACTGACTAGTGACTAAGCCACTAGGATTTTGTTGCAATTCCTTGGCATTGGACTTGGTATCCTTCCCTGCAGGACTTCCACTGCTTTTCCTGTGGTTGACCTCTCCCCTGAAGGCTGCTCTGCTTGGTTCTCATTGGGAACCAGCAGTCCACTGTCACTTCCTGCTTCTTCCTGTGACTCCAGCTCAGCTCATTGTGCATCTGTGCATCAGTGCATAGCGATAGCGTGCTTGCTCTGCGTTCTCCATTTCTGAGCTTGCTGTTGACAAAGGGTACCATGAGATGGGTGCTGAAGCAGACAAGTGTGGTGGTACCAGGACTGGAAGAAGACTTAGTTCTCAGGAAACCTAGACACCCATCCCTTCCCTGAATCTCACTCTCGACTCCATCTTTTTCCCCATCTACACGTGCAGAGACTTTTTTCTTTTAAGATCAGGATTTGATCTTTATTCTCATCTAAGTTTTCCATGCCCATCTTGTTAACACACGGCTCTGGAATATGACTTGTAATGTTTAAAGTTCAAACTCATCCCAAGTCTGGCTAGCTCATTCAGGCCCTGTCACCCACACATCTGCATGTTGAAGGATGGTAATAACACCGTGTTTCTAATGTGTTTGCTCAGCTCAATGAGCCTTGAGGTGGTAAATTCTTTGGAGAGTAAGAGGTTGTGACTGGGTTTCTTCCTGTTATGTATGTTTTAATTTGGAGGAAGTGCTTGTGGGGCTGTATGCCCTAGATATATTTGGACAGTGCACTGGGCAGCAAAATTAGATTAGATGAGGGCTGAAGAAAAACAAAAGGCTACATTTTCTAATTCAGAGAATCACCATAAAATCACATAAAAATCTTCCTTAAAGCCCTATTCCAGGTAGTAAGCTTTCATTGAGCCACGGGGTTAGGGTTGAGGTGGACTCAGAAGTATAGATTTTTCCATTTCCCTAGACTATATGAGAGGCATTCCCCTAAGGAAGAATCTTGTCCACAGTACATAGATTGCCTGCTCCCTGTGCCCACTCCCTGGAGATTATTTTCTATTTCCAGAGAGTTTATTATTTCACAAGCTGATTCCCCACTCTCTTCAACGTCTTTCTTCTTGGGGGAAATTACCCAGGGACCAGTGCGGACCCTGCTTCCAATGAACTATTGTTATTATATTTTGGAACAATGAAAAATGTATTCTGTGGCATTGTAGTGATGTATCTATCAAATGACAATTTCTAAGAGCTTCTCTGTGATTATATGCATAATCTAAGTGCATTGATCTGCAGAGTTAGGGCCTTGTTCAAATTGATCATTCTAAGCGTTGGTTTGCCTATATCAAATTGAAGTAGATAATAGTATGTTGAATATGAACTTGTAAAGATCGAATGCTAAAGACTGAAAACAACATTTAGCATGTGTTACATGAGAGCAAGTATTGCTATATAATATTGCTGTCGCTATTATTGCAAACATATTTGAATTAAAGTTAGTTCCTTACATCTTTATGAGAAACTCTCCTTGTCAGGAATTCATAGAAATCAACAAGAACCATGAAAATGGTGTTCAAAGCAGTGTGTGTGTGTGTGTGTGTGTGTGTGTGTGTGTGTGTGTGTGTGTAGGGGTTGGTGCTAGTTCTACTGTACAGACAGCCCTATCTACAATGGAGAGTTGGTTGTTGGGATCTTTCATGATGACTATTAATGCAACATCTCCCTGATCTTCACCCTCGCTCAAAGGAACTGCCAAATGTAGATAGAGGCACTAGAACATAAGTTGAGTATGGTTGGCCTCCCTAACTTCAGTTTCACCATCAGTAGAAAGAATGTTTCATTGCAGAGGGAAGAGAGGCATCTCAAACCTCTCCACACGCAATGGCCATTTACAGTCTATTGCACACGTTCTTTCCTTGAGTTAAAAACTATCTCAAACCAGATTCTCCCTTTAAAAATAGCACCGTGTTTTATTTAATGGAAAAGTTTGTGGAGCTGAGGAGAGTTATTCTGGAGTTAAAACTCACTAAGCCTTTACATAAATATAGTATTGTCATCGTGAAAGTCTCCTAACCAAACACAGCCTTCACTTGGGCATCTGGCAGATCTTTGATATATAAAAGGAAGGTAACTATGGGTTCTGTAAGTCCCTTCTTATGCTGGCTCCAAAAAAAATGTAGCATCAGGACACACATTGGCAGAAGGCCACATGAGCATTAATTATCTTGCTACTTGTAATAATGTACCAATTACCAATGATTCACATTGAAAAATGGCAGTTTTGTTCTGCCTGTTCTCGATGATTACAGGACCCTCCTGGATGGACCATCCTTTGCAACAATTCCTGGACCACCTTTCCTGGGGCAGTGTTTCTGCCAGATGCCACTTTTGCTTGGAAGCCAAGCACCACTCTTTCACTGCCCACAATGAGGAATAGTACTTATAGCTCCATATTCTAGTCTTTTCCCAGGCTACTCTGGCAAGCTTTTCTCTAGCCTGTCCTTGCTGGCTGCTCCCATGTTTGTGCCCCCAGACCTTTCCCTAGGCTGTACACCATGCCATAAGCCTCTTCCTTTATCAACACAGACAAGTATAGTGGCTTTCTCCTAAGTCATCCTTTATGTACCCCTAAAAAAGTCTTTTCTAAACAAATTGACCTAAGAATTAATTATTTTGCCCTCATATACATATGTTGAAGTAGGAAAGGATGCATAGAGTTTACAGGTTGGTTAAATGTCACAGTATAAATGGCTTATGAGATAATGAAAAAATAATTGAAATTGGTTATAGAATGTCATCGTCTAACTTAGAAATAAAAACTAGGCTTTGTGAAGATTCACTATTGGACTACATCCTGAAAGAAAGTTCAACAGATAGAGTTTTGGAAATGGAAGCCTTTCAAATTTGAGATTGCCAACATCTCTGGTGGACCCAAAATTCTATCCCCAGGGAAGTCTGGTTGAAGTTGTTAAATCAATTCTTATTATAGCCAGGAGACCAAAGCTATCCATTCTTGAACCTGCTGAGAAAAGGGGGATCTGCTGGGTTATGGGGTAGCTTTTGGGGTTCTCTGTGTCCTATGGCAGCTTCCCTGAATGTGGCAAAGCTTAGGGATAAATCAGTAGACAATGGGGTCAAGGAAAGACTTATTTATTTCACAGAGAACTCAGAACACCCTGAATGTGATAGGCTGGGGGGGGGGAACACCAACACCAACACCCCCCTCACACACACACGGTTTCCCTTTGAGGATGTTGTTCTTTCTCTTGATGCCGTTAATGTTGGAAATAAATTTAAGAGCTACCTATACAAAATGTGCTATTTTTGTTTCAGTACCTGTTTCTCTTTGTAGGAAAATGTTAATGAGAGTCTCATATTAATATAAAATTATGGAAGGCAATTTATAGTTTTCCAAATTTTCCATTCCACTTGGGGGACTCATTGTGGCATTTTATTGATTTGTTCTTTCCCCTTCTTCATCCTCTTGGACTGACTTTCAGGCTAGAGTAAGCAGGGTCTAGTTATGACTACTGAAGCAGAAATGCAGATCCAATGAGTAATTATTAAGAACTTTCCAGAATATTAGCTGTTTCACTTGCAGCAGTGACTAGTGATGGAATAGTCCATTAGACATTTCTGTTCCCAGCAACTCCTGAGAATTGATTCCAATCTGAAGCAGCCAACCGCTTTGATCAATACCATAATTACTCTTATTGATGGATTGTTTTACAATGGTAGCCATCAAGGCAGTCCGTCAGCTCAGGAGGCACCAGAACTGTCCCCTGCAAGCTGTAATGTACCGCAAATATCTGATTCAAATCAACTTACTATTGAGGCCAGGATGACAAGCGTGAAATTAATTGTTCCACTCCATGTAAGACCTGCATTCTTCTTTGGGGAGAGTGATTGGTTGCTGTACGTAGCATGGGAGCTGGGGAGCTTTGCCTCTCTGCAATGTTTATGGACTTCTTTTCCCTGCTCTCTTAGGTGTCAGCAATGTTGTTCGGCTGCAGTTTCTGCTGCTGTTGTTTTTGACTATGTCTTGTCATGGCAGAAAGAATGGTTGACTTATAGGAAAGTTGATTACAGTTGCTGAAAACTTCTTTTTTTTTAAAGCTAATTTGTAAAAGGAGGGTAGTTGTAATTTCATAAAGCAATATTGTCTAAATATAAAGACACAGATTAATCATACAATTAATAGTGTCTGATTTTAGAGACAATAGACAAGTCACCCTCTCCCCCCAAAAAAAGATCAGCATCTGAGCTAAGTGACATCATAGGTACAGTGGACTTAATGGACATGTTCAGAATATTACATTCAAATACTGCAGACTACATATTAAAAGTCATTAGAACATACCTTAAAAACGTATATTCTACTAAACTGGAAAATCTGAAAGAACTAGATGAATTTTTAGACACATATGGCACAGAAAAGCTGAATTAAATTGAGATAATTAGTTTCAACAGGTCTATAACAATGCATGAAATTAAAGGAATAATAATAAAATCCAAGCTAAAAAATGTCTAGGTCCAGATAGATTTATTGATGAAACATATGTGACATTTGAAGAAAAAGAACAAAATTCTTCTCAAAGTATTATATAAAAAGAAGAAAGAAATACTAGAAAACTCTCCTTTGAAACCATTTTACTCTGATACCAAAACTAGATAAAGACCCACTAGCAAAATTTACAAATTATAGATCAGTCTCCCTAATAAACATATGTAAGCTTATTTGTGTGTTATACAAAAAAATGTTCAGCAAAATACTCACAAATGGAGTTCAAGAACACATCAAAAAGGCTTGATCAAATTGGCTTTCTTTCAGCAATTCATGAGTGGTTCAACAAATGCAAATCAATAAATACAATACACCACATAAATGAACTAATGGGCAGAAATCACATCATCCCAATAGATGCAAAGAAAGGCTTCTGGCAAAATTTTGACATATTTTCGTAATAAAACTCACTGGATAAAATAGAAATATAATGGACATTTCTCAACATAAGGCTTGACACAGTGAATCTAGAGTTAATATTACACTAAATGAGGACAGACTCAAAGCATGTTTGCTAGGGGCTACAGAGAAGGCTCATCAGGTAAAGAGTGCATACTGCTTTTTCAGAGGCCTAGAGTTCGTTTCTCAGCATCCATATCAAGGTGGCTCACAGACACCTATAACTCCAGCTCCAAAGGCATCCAGAATTTCTGGCTTCCTCTGGTATCTGCACTGACAGGAACATGCCCACATTCAGAAACACACATACAAACATAATTTAAAATAATAAGAGTAAAATTTTAAAAAGCACTTTTGTTAATATTAAGAACAAGATAAGGGTGTTCTTACTTTTCTATTGTGATGAGACATCCTGGCTAAGGTGACTTATATAAGAAAGAGTTTATTTGGGGATATGGTTTCAGAGGATTAGACTCCATGACCATCATACTGGGGAACATGGCAGGCAGGGATGGTGCTGGAATAGTATCTTAGAGCTCAGATCTTGATCCACAAGTAGGAGGCAGAGAGCGACACTGAAAGATATATCTTTTAAAATCTCAAAGCCCATTTCTGCTTTCTATTCTTATTTATTGTACTGTTTGAAGTCTTAGCTAGAGTAATACAAGTGAAGGAAATAAAGGTGATATAATTGGGAAAGAAAAAGCAAAGCATTCTTTGTTGCAGACAATATGATTCTATACGTAAGATATCTGAATGACATCACCAGAAAATTCTTAGATCTGACAAACACTTCCAGCAAAGTAGCAACATACAAAATTAACACGCAAAAAGCAGAAGCATTCATGTATACAAACAATAAACATGCTGAGGAAAACATTCCCATTTGTAATTGCAATTGCAAAAAGAGAAAGAAAGAAAACCTAGCTTAAAAAAAAATTTTAAAACCTCTACAATAAAAGCACCAAGTAAAGAAATCAAAGATGCTAAAAGATAGAAGGGCATCCCATGTTCATGGATTGGAAGAATTTATACTGTAAAAATGACTGTACTACCAAAAGCAACCTATAGATTCAATGGAATCTCCATCACAATTTTCAATGATGTTCTTCCAAGAAATAGAAATAAAATCTTAAATTCACACTTAATCTACAATGACTCTGGATAGTCAAAGCAATCCTTAGTAAAAATAATAACAATAGTAATAATCTGGAAGGTATGAGTATTGGATTACAGAGCCATGGCAACAAACTAGCATGGAATGTTGATGCCTAAACAGACATGTAGATCAATGGAGAAGGGTAGGGGACCTAGATAAACCCTTGTAGCTTTAGCCACCTGTATTTTGACAAAGATGCCAAAAATACACAGTGGTGAGATGACACTCTCTTCCAAAATGGTTGTCAGAAAGTGGATATCCACATGCAGAAGAATAAAAATAGATAATTATCTCTTACTCTGTACAAGAATCAAGTCCAAATGTATTGAAGGCCTCAGTGTAACACCTGGACCTCTGAAATTATTAAAAGAAAAAATAGAGAAAACATTTCAAGATATAGATATAGACAAAGACTTCCTGGCTCTGCTTGCCTTGTAAGTAATGCCAGCAATTGACAAGCAGTATCTTGTGAAATTAAAAAAAAATACTCAGCAGAGGAGATAATTATTGGATTCAGAAGCATCTCACAGAATGGTAGACAGTCTTTGCCAGCTACACATCTTACAGAGAACAAATTTATAGAATAAACCAAGAACTAAAAAAAATCTAAACAACTGGAACTCAAATAGCCTGATCAATAATGATGGAATGAATGGGATTCTCAAAAAATGATATATAAATGTCAATAAACATATGACAAGATGTTCAATTCCATTGCCTGTCTGAGAAGTGAAAATTAAAATTACATTGCAATTCCACCTCATCTCAGTCAAAAGGACAGTCACTAAGAAAACAAGTAGTAGTAAATTCTGGTGAGGATATAGACAATGTGAACCATTGCACACTGATTGTAAGAATGTAAACTCATCTAGCCCTTATGGAAATCAGCATGGACAACTCTCAGAATATAGATACACTGCATCATCCTGCTATAACACTCATGGATGGTAAAGGACCCCAGGTGAACATATCATAGAGACATTTGCATATCAGCATTTGCTTCTGCAGTGGCCATGATAATTATGGTACTAATCAATGTGGCCAACAACAAAGGACTAGATAAAGAAAAAGAAAACACACACACACACACACACACACACACACATGCACACTGTCTTTGTTTGCTTTCTATGTCCAGGATTAGCCACCATGACCAAAAGCCACTTGGAAAGGAAAAGGTTTATTTCAGCTTACAATTTGTAGCCCATCATGGAGGGAAGTCAGGACAGGAACCTGGGGCAAAATCTGAAACAGAGCCATGGAGAATGTTGCTTACTGGCTTGTTCTCCATAACTTGCTCGTCCTTATTTCTTATACAACCCAAGTCCACCAGCCCAGGGGTAGCATCACGCACAGTTGGATTGGGCCCCCTCTCATCAATTCATTAAGAAAATGCCCACAGACTGACTTGCAGGCTTTCCTATCTGATGGAAGCATTTTCTCCATTGAAGTTTTGTCTTCCCACATATATCTATGATAAAACTAACCAAAATATACACAACATGGACTTTTTTTTAGTCCATAAAAAGAATCTAAGTTATGGTCTTTCCAGTAAAAGAAATGAAATAGGAGATGATCAGATTATAGAAATTACGGCAAACTCAGAAAGACAAATATTTTATGATTTCTATAATTATTGGTTTTGAGATTTTGTATAGCCTCTTCTATATGACATGACTAAAGGGGAGTTGTTGGAAAAATGAAAACAAGAAGTCCTCAAAACCGTTTCAGTAAATATAAGAGAAAAATCAAACAGACGACAAACGGTTGAAAGCACTTCCCTAGCTACCGTAAATTAATGAAAACCTGAGATCCTCTTTCCAGTGGTCCTCTAAACACAGTGGCACTCAGAAGCCTGTCGATGAGAAACTCCTGTTCAGTTAAGGGGGAAATCAAGAAAGACAACTGATAAGCTTGTGGTGTGGTGGTAGTCCCAACAGTTGCTCATTCCATGCCAAGTAACCGCCTATGCATTTTGCTCAATAACATCAAGAATTCGATATCCACTGGGATAATTCACTGGCATTCACTGTCAAGTATTTCTGTTGGGAAGTCAGTTACCCCAGTTTGAAGCTGGCTCAGGAAGTTCAAAGGCTGTAGAAACAGAGGGACTGGAGAGACCGCTCAGCGGTCAAGAGCACTGACTGTTCTTCGGGAGGACCTGAGTTCGATTCCCAGCATCCACATGGCAGCTAACAACTGTCTGTAATTCCAAGATTTGACACAGGTATACATACAGGCAAAACACAAATTCACATAAAATAAAAATAAATATTTTTTTAAAAAGAAAGAGAGGGACATCAAAGCATTGTGACTGTCATACCCTCAAGGCTTCCCTGAAGTCCTGGTTAGATGGAGATCCTGTTATAGGAGGAGATAAGTTGGAAGTTATCACAGGGGCTCTTTTAGGCATGATACCCCATTTAATTGAATCCCATTTCACTTATTTTGTGTCACTGTGACAGAGTGCCTGACATAAACAGCTTAAAGGGATGAATTATATTGTCTCAGGGTTTCAGAGCATCCAGTCATGGTTGCCTGGCCCATGTGCTTGGACAGAGCACCATGGTCCCAGGAGTTTTTGGTAGAGGCATTTTTTTTTTTGCATAGAGGAAGTGGAAGGAAATATAGGAAGAGGCTATGACAAGTTATAGCCCTTAAAGACACGCCCTTAGTGACCTACATCCTCCAATTTGGCCCTACTTTCTGCCTGGTACCATTTCCCAGTAATGGCACCTAATGATCAATCAGGTATATAATCTACTCATTAGGTTAGAGTCCTTGTGATATAATAGTGTCTGGAAATTTCACCATAGACATTCCCAACACAGAGAGAGGGGGGAGGGGAATGTGCTTTTCTAATCTCTATGTGTCTTTAAGTTCAATCAAATTGAAAAGAAAAACAAGATGCCACAGATGCTATGAGAATTGATTATGGAAAAGGGAATTCTATAGACAGTTACTTAGTACATGTTTCAGCATGGTATAGGCCCCATTGTAACCCAAGTATATAAGATGCTAGATCTTGAAGGTTATATTCTTGTGTGAAGCTTGAAATGACAGATAGCAACTGTATACCCAAATACAAAAGATATGTCAGCTAGTATTAGGAATGAGACCAAGAACAACAACCTTGGCTGGCTGATACTAGAAAATAAAGGTTAAGACAAAGATAAGATAGTTGTCCTGGCTAGCCTTGTCACCTTGACACAGCCTAGAACCCTCTGAGAGAGGATTGCTTTAATCCAGTTGGTCTGGTTATGTCTGTGGGTGTGGTCTTGATTCTTGATTGATGGAGGAAGCCCAGCCCCTTGTGGAAGGCACTATTCTTTAGGTAGCTTGTCCTGGGCTATACATGCATGCTATGCACTGTTACTCCATGATTTGTGCCTCTGACTTCCTGCCTTGATGACCCTCAATAACAGACTATGACATGGAATGAAGAGATTAAACCTCCTCTTTCAATAAGTTTCTTTTTGGCCACAGCAGGAGAGAGGCCTCTAGAACAATAGGTTTGACTCAGTATAGCTCATGGAGCTGAAGCTGCTGAAACATTGAACATGGTTTGTCTTTGAGATGTTTAAGCAGTAGATTTTGTTTTTACACTGTGGATGGGGGTGTATTCATGCTATCAGCATTCAAAACAGGGTAGGGGTGAGAGGGAAGAGATTCTATTTTCACTCAGCTGTGTAAATGTTTAAAAGTATTGACTGAATACTTTCCTAACTCCTGAAGGGATCAGAGGTGATAAATAATGAATAACCTACAATTGCAAGACCAGAAGAGCTGGGGGAAGCCCTGGATGATGCTGGCTGGCATGGGGAAGACTTCACATTGTTCAATCAGATATGATTAGATACAGTGTGGAACTTCATTAACCCACACGTCTGTGGTAGCAGACAAACAAAACAGTAACCTGATGGCCATGCTTTCCTTCTTCCATCACATGGATTCATGGGGTCTCCTCCCTCCTTGTGTTTGATCCTAGGGTTAGGGTTAGAGTTTCTCCTGTCATAGAGCATCCTGGCTAGAGTCCAGGCTTGGCCACTCAAGGCCTCACGTCTCTGTGGACACAGAGTTGCCTCCCTAACCGCAGGCTTCCCTTCAGGAGCTGGGGAGAAGGATGTACTTCCTATCAGGGTGCCCCTGTGACATGCATATACCTGGCCTGTGGAATGGCTTGCTTGTGGCTGGAAATTGGGCAGAACAGAGACCTGGGATGAGGTAAGAGAGGCTATCAGGGCAGGTACAGATCCAACTCATAGCTGGGGGGTGGGGCAGTGTCCAGCTTTGCTTCTCTTAAGTGAATGCCTGTCTAAACAAGAATCACTGAAATGCAGAAAGTACCCTCCCTCCCCAAAGACAAACCTGAAGCCTCTTTTTCTTAATAAAGCCACAGTAGTGGGAATTTATGCCTGTTTTCTGTTACTATAGAGAAATGGGAGATTTCATCATCAGCCAGGATGGCAGAGCTCTTCCTAAGGTGATGAGTTGGGGCCCAGCCACCTAGCCTCTGAACTGGTGCAGCCCTGCTGTGCATCCACATGATGGAGTGAGTCCCCTTAAGTAACTTCTATGATGACAGCATCATAAATATACATCACGAAGGCTTTATGTGAAGGAAACACATGAAATTAAAAGTCCATTGGGGAAAACAGAAGTGTGTTTGTGTAATCTCAGAATTGGAACTTCTCAGAAATCCACAGCTGCTGCAGCAAAGCCAGTATTCCAGCCACTCAGCTTTTGCAGTGCTCAGGAGTTTTTGGTCTTGTTGAGGGACCAGCTGCTCTGTTACTCTCAGTAATGTATGGGTAGAGACATCTTGATTAAACATGCCTCCTCGTTCTCCTTCTTGGAAATGTGGAATCTTCAGCTTTGTGACTTCTAAGAGTGGAACCCAGTAATGTTTGGGTATGTTATTGTGGAGTCAGCCCTTTCCTCAGGACTTGTTAGAGGACAGAGGACGTGACAAACCTGTCTGTTTTGTAAACAGACTCCTATTTATTGTTGAGTGCAGCAATGTGACTCTTTGCAGTTTTTCTCTTTGATCTTTTTTTCTCTTATGGAAACAGGCCCCTGGATTGAGTTCCTCAGAACCCTGCCCAGTTTCACATGACCCTTCAGAGATGGCTTTTTTTTTGAGGGGGTCTGCACATCCTCTCTTTCTGCAGCCATATGGGTTCTTCTTTTCTTTCTTGAACATGCCACCTCTCTCTTTAGGACCCAGATTGTCACACTACTTCTGCATTCCATGTTCATCCTTTACTTCCTCGCACACTTGGTTCATTACTAAAGCCTCAGCTCAAGTCTGTTTCCTCAAAGAGATAGTCCCACCCAGGCTGTTCCAGGCAGGCCTCTGCTCAGTGACATCATATCATACACTCTTGCTTTGTTTCTATACAATTATCTGAAATTGGAGCTCATTGCCTGCTGTCCCCTGCTTTGGCTCATGGATTATAAGGTCAGGAAAGTGACAGTGTTGCCTGTCTTATTCTCTGTTCTTTCTTTGACGCTTCCGTCCTGGCTTTCCTCCTGGCACATAGTAGATCTCAGTAAGAATTTCAAAGAGCAAACGGCAACATAACCTTCCCATTGTTCCGCACAGGGAACTCACCTAAGGGAGCTCGGCACCTGATCTCATCTTCTCCCCTCAGTTTCTCAGGCAGGGAGGGAAGGTAAAATGCCACTCTCAGATTTTGGGAGACCCTTTGATTATCTAAATTGTGTGTCTGGAGTGGTGTTTCATTCAGAGGCATCTAGGTTTCTTTCTGTTATGTGTACCATGAAACCTAGCTGATTTGTAGAGATTTGCATATCTTCTGCTGCTGGGCTTACTCTTGCTCCCAGGACTGCTTTATTTACGGCACATGGTTCCAGCCTACGAGTGCTTCCTGAGTAGTAGGTGTCCAATGCCAAGTGCTCATCAAGAGAACCATGGAGTAGAAAGTTCTGGCTGAAGTCACTTATTCTGTCTGGTCTGGACACAGGGTTTGGCAACTTCAGAATCTCCTTGAATGAATAAAGGTGCTTTGTCATGGATGGAAGGGCATTACAATGCCCAGTTCAGGTGCTCTTCTACAGAGGATGAAGAATTATAAAGGCTGGTTTCCCTATACCAGATTAAGTTTCTAGTGTCAGCAATGCCGGGTCTTGAATTCTACCCTCCTCTACCTGAGGAGTGAGAAGGGCAGGTTAGGGCCAGCATGGGGAAATGTGTATTGTACTTATTGGAATCCTGGACCCTGGAGGATGTGTAGTCCTTATGCTTCCTCCACAGGCACTGTAGAAATCCCTGTGTGGTGCTTGCTAGGATGGCTCTTGCAGCAGCTCTGTGAAGCCCCTGCGGCTATCCTGGGGAGGGGTCTGGAAGCAAGTGGTACTGGGGGCCTGAGGGAGGGAACATGAGTTTCAATTATTCGGTACTGCTCTCTAAGGAACTCGTCCATATTTCACTTTAGCGTGTTCCCAGAACCCATGACAGGCTGCATAATTGCTGGACCAACATAAATCTATAGCAGCGATGGATGGATTTTGCTGATGTGTTTGCTTCAGCTGCAAGACTTGGTAGAGCATGTCGGCATATCATCTCACAGGCTCAGGCGCTTGTGGGGAGCAAGGAAGCAAAGCTGTTATGTCTTCAAGGTCATAATATAAGATGGGGTATCATAGTAAAAGAAGCAAATGCCCTCTGCTCTACATAACATCTATAACATGAGCCCCCTGGTTAAAATCCTGACTAGCAAGAGGTTGAAAAGTAAATGTATTCAGGCTTTCAGAAGAAATAATGAAAGAAAAAAAAGTAGAATATTTATCAAATTGTTTAAAAGATTTTAGTCTTAAGAAATCCACCCATTCAGTGTACAGGCATCCGGGTGCACACTGGTTAGCATTATGTGGAAGAGAAGACATAGAAGAGGGAAAAGACAGGCAGCTTCATGCCAGCAGAACGTGTGGTCCCCTGAGAAGTCACTGCGCAATTGCACAATTGCAGATGTTTCTCAACTTGTGTTAGGTTGTGTCTTGATGCCACACCACTGTGTGTTCAAAATGCAGATTGGAATTGTTTGCTATAGCTAACCTCTGGGACTTCCCAGCTTGGCAACATAACATTCTGCACCTCACAGTTTGCCTGACTGATGCAGCCTCCACTTGCTGCTGTTGTCCAGCATTGACTTAAAGTATCAGATCTCTTATGGTTGACCTAGGAAAATATCTAAGTTCACAATTAAAGGTGTACTTCCCAGTTAATGCCTGTGACTTTTGCACAGTTTAAAGTAGAACCTTTGAAAGATGAAGACCTTATGGGATTACAGTTTCCTGTTTCAACAGCTCCAAAATAAGGCACTCTCCCCACTGACACTAAAATCAATGACCACTTTTTCTGTGTGTCTGGTGTATGCACATGTGTATGTGTGGTGGTGGGGATGAGTACCATGTGGTGTGGTTGGGGAATGAGCACCATGTGGTGTGGTGGTGGTAGGAGGGATGGACTCCATGTGTTTGCACGAAGGCCAGAGGAGGACGTTGGGTGTCCTCCATGATCACTTATTATTTATTTTAAGACAGGGTCTTTATTACTTTAAGACAGGGTCTCTCATTGTACCTGGAGCTAGGCTGTTGACCAGCAAGTCCCAGTGGTCTCCCTGCCTTTGCTTCCTATAGATGTACAAAAAACCAGCAGTGGCGTTTTGCTTGGGTGTGAGAGATTTGAACTCAGATCCTTGTACTTGTGTATAAAACACTATTATTTACTGAGTCATCTCTCCATTCCAGTTTTACATTTTCATTTGACTTCCCATAGACACTGTAAAAATTTGACCAATTTTAATTATAATTAAATAATTTGGTAATCTGCTTGCTTCATAATTAAAATATTACAGATAAGAGCTAAGTTCTGTTGACCTCTCAGCCCTCATTCCAGGTCATCACTCTGATAGATTTATACTTTTATAGAGAATTTTCATTACATTTCCCTGTCTGGGTATATGATAGGGTGGTGGTGGTGGTGGTGTATGTGCACATCTATGAAAAATGCTTGTTTCTATCAAATGCTATACATGCTGTGTATGTGCATTTTGTGGCTTTTTTACTCTGTAGTCCACTTGTATTAATTCATTTTCATACCTGTAAAGGTAGTTGGCAGTTTTAACTATCAATGAAAGTCATTCTTATCCATGATATTGTCTGGACTTTAACATGTTAGTGTCTTTCTTACTGAGTACACTTATTGAGCACGTAGTGTCTGCCAGGTGTAGTACTTTCACTTCTGTTTGATCATGAGAACATCTCAGCTGGGTAGGTTCATATTTAATCATAATTTTACAGCAGTGGTAATTTGAGGTACTGAAAGATAAAGGAATCTGGCCCAGGTCACACAAGGAATAATGGAAGATCTGAAGCTCAGTAGTGCCATATAGAGCCTAGGATCTGTTGACTTTCCTGGGCACCTGTGATTTCTGGAATATCAGATGTTAACATCCCCGTATAGGTCTGAGTGTAACTGGATGGTGCCTGCATCTGTGCATGTATTAGTCCATTGATTTTCCTTCAGCACCCACCGAGCATCCTGGATGTACCACGTATTTCCTAGTCCTTAGCAGTGGACAGAGAGAGACACAGACTACAGATAGCAGTACCGAGACCTGCAAAAAGCATGCATATCTATACCTAGCAGAGCAAGACTCTTGTGTTTTCTTGCCTGGCAGGTAGCATTTGTTAAACTGCATGAATAATGTGTCCCTTGGCAGTTAGAAGAGACTCCACTGGTCTGTAGTGACACTGTTGCCTGCTGTCTGTGCTGTGTCTGTACAGAAGGAAGCCACCCCACAGCATGTCCTGAATGCTGCAATGCTATGCCCACTTGCTGCCCAGTCACAATATGGCAGATTTACTATTCAACTAGCTCAATCAACATTAGCATAATGTGCTGTGGTGCCCACCCAGATGCAGTGGGTGGTGTCCCTGGCTGATTACAAAGATTGCAGCCCAGGCTCTCAGGAAGCCACTCTCTCCTACTTTCTGTCCTTGAATCACTTCTGTGGGTTTTTTTTTCTCTTTGTGCTCTTGTATTTAAAATAAGATGAAGTAACAGAATGATTTTCTTATATTTAATGTATTTTATGTGATGATGAAAGATAATCACAGTGTCTGTGATTTTGTTCTTTGAAAATCAGAAGAACAGTTAGGACAGAGGAAGTGAAAGCCAGACAGCTTTGAACGAGAGGATTCTGTAGTTGTCCTGAAGGCTCAGATGAAGGCCTGGGCTCAGCCTTTCCTCGTGTTTCATCTCAGAACTGTTAAGGGTTTAATACCTCATCATTTTCTTTTCTGGGCCTGTCATATGCATGGTACTTATATGTGGTCATTTAGGTAGGTACACATCATGGGTATCTGTGCACTTGTGTATGTACACATGTGGAAGCCAGAGATCCACGTCAAGTGTCTTTCCTGATTGTTCTCTACCTAACTTTTTGAGACAGTCTCTCACTGAACCAAGAGCTCAGGGATTCAGCTGGAATGGCCGGCCAGTGAGCTGCAGGATCTGCTGCCTCCAATCCTGGGGGATCCGAACTGCTCCTTATGTATAAGCCACTGAGGCACCCTCCCAGCCTCTTTTAATCTTTGTGTTTTCATTACATTTTTTTGGGAGTGGACACCAACTATTGAATGGAAGGGAAGCCTACAGAGGTGATCTGACCAAACTTGTTGTTCCAATTTTTCATTTCTGGTGGACGCATACTTGAGCTTTCATGGAAGCCTCTGTAGACTACTTGACTGTTTTTTCATGGAACATTTAAGATAAATTACATCATTACCTTTACTTTTAGATCCCAGAACTACCACACTTTCTTCCCTTCCTAGCATAAAAAACGTATTTTAACACAGATTCCTTCCTTTTAAATAATGCCCCTCTCATTTGTTAAGGATAAAAAGAAAGCAAGGAGAATACATGTAAGAGAGGAAATCATTTTTTCCCCTCAGATTAGAAACTACTTGCACTTTGAGGCATTTCCAGTTCCAGACTGACCTAATGTCTTTTGAGGTTCAAATTTAGTGTACTGTTAGTAGGGGAAAAATGAGCTTCCTAGTTCAAAGCAGAAAGAAATGTTAAACACCTATAAAGTGTTCAAAGACCTTCTTGAATGTCAGTTTCCACAGAAAGCATCTGATGAACGAATGACACAAGGATTAGAATAATATAAGCCATTTTTTTCTGTATATGCACTCACATTTAAAAGCAGCAGCAACATCCTTTGGTCTCAGGTATTGGAACCTGTGTCAGTGACATGCAAGGTTTTAGTTGTTATCCAACCCAGAAATGGGTTGGTTTGGTCTGAACCTTGTGGAAGTGAGAAGTTTTTGTTTGTTTGTTTGTTTTTATAACCTAGTCCCAAATCGGAATACCAAAAATGTTATTGTTTTTTACTTTTTGGGCTCTTTACTCTTTTGCCTTTTTGTGGGGTCTGCCACCCAGCTCCCAAATAAATACACACTCAGAGGCTTATTCTTATGGATGCCTGGCCTTAGTTTGGCTTGGTTTAAGCCAGCATTTTTTTACTTTAAGTTATCCCATCTATCTTTTGCCTCTGGGCTGTTATCCTTCTCTTCTGTATATATTAATTTCACTCTTACTCCATTGCTGGATGTGGCTGGGTAGTTGGCCCCTAGCATCCAGCTCCCCTTGTCCTCTTGTCCCTTCTTCTCTCTTTTTCTCCATCTCTTTATCCTCTCTGCCCACCAACCCAGCCTGTTCTTTCTCTTGCGCTGCTATTGGCCATTCAGCTGTTTATTAGACCATCAGGTGTTTTAGACAGGCACTGTAACACAACTTCACACAGTTAAACAAATGCCCCATAAAATAACACAACACATCTTTACATCATTAAACAAATGTTCCATGGCATAAACAAATATAGCACACGTTAAAATAATATTCCACAATAAGAAGTCTCTGGGTCATGTCTATAAGGCAAGAAACTAACTATTGTAGATGCTGTAGCATGAGATCCCAGGGAAGCTTCTTATGGTGAAACTGGAAGAGCTGTTGTCAGCAATAAATGTACTGAAGCTGTGGTGATGGCTTCATCAGCAAAGTGTGTGCTGTGTAAGCATGAGGGCATGAATTTGGATCTCCAGAACTCACGTAAGATTTGGACTTTAAGGTGGTCTGAAGTTACTCGTGCCCTCTGAGAAGAGAATGGAGTTGCCTGAAGATGAATATTGTCGTTATTAAGAACAGCATTCCCTGGTGTCATTGTCCCCTCTTCAGTCATGCAGATTCGGAAGGCTCAAGAAGGCTTCTTACTCAAGCTGGGTAACTTTGCTGGGAAAGGGGGCACAGCTTGCATTAGAGTCTTGGTTTCCACAAAGGACATCTCTTCATGCAGATTTGCTTATGGGCAGATGATTGCAGTACCTTCCAAGTTTATGCTTAAAGGGCAGAATTAAGGATAACAAGGAGTGTTGTTGACATTGTAGTATACCCTTCCTTCGCTTAGCTTAATGAGGAATAACTACCACTGACCAAAAGGCAAGGTGAGGACACAAAGTGACACTAGACTAGCCAGGCCTCCAGTGGGTCTCACTTATGAGACCAAGGGTCTATGGCTGCTCTATTCTGTTTTACATAAGTGGACCTAAGTCCCCAGTACCGCCATCAGTAGAAATGTGAGGATAGCCCTGTAGGCGATCATAGATCCACAGCTTCTTCAGTAATGTTTCTAAGTCCAAATATACTTTCCTTTAGTTCTTCCTGAGTGGAGACCTGGCAGTTTAATCTCAGTGGTTTCTACATATGTTTATATGGCTTGTGAGCTAAATATAAGTGTGATAGTCATCCAGGTTAAAAATGAAGCTAAAGTGGGCAATGGGGAGAAGATGGAAGCTAATGAGGAAAGAAATGTTGTAATGGGTGTGCTCCCAAGGAGATGGTGCTTCTTACATAGGTCAGGTTTGGGAAACACTAGCTTTTGTGCTTCCTCATATATAGCCACAGTGTTTGAGCCTTTATATGTTCCAGCTTGGACACCGCACCTTGCAGAGAGGCATGCTTTAAATGGAAGGTGTGTTAAGACCTCGCTATTCCTAACTGCTATTAAGTAACAAGAATTTGCTGAAGTTGTAAGGAGGGTCTCAGCAGCCAGTCTCCTGCTCTGGGTAACTGGTTCTAACTTGCATGCATGGACATGTCACATACTCTGCATTTGAGGCTAGGGTAGATTCCTAGTTTCTGGAAGGAGACCTTGCAAAGTTTCAGGATCATGGTTAGTATGTATCAATGTAATATTTATTTTATTGTTACTGCTTTAAAATTTTTCTTTTTAATTGCTTATGAGGGTGTACTTGAGTACAGTGCCTGCTGAAGCCAGAAGAGGTTCCTTGGAGCTGGAGCTACAGGTCGTTGTGGAGACACCCCCCCCCAACCAATCAGTCCTAGGAACCAAACTCGAGCCTTCGGAAAAAGCGGTGTGAGCTCTTAACTGTCAAGCCGCCTCTCCATCTGTTGTTGCTTGAGAATTACATGTGTGTATAATGTGTTTGTCTCAAGTCCACCTCCCATTCCTCCCTCTCTTAACTCCCGGTCCTCTCCATCACTTTCCCTCTCATCTTCATGTGCTCTTTTTGTTTAAAGCCTACTCAATCCACTTAGTGCTGCCTTTGTTTGCATGGGTGTGGGACCATCTCCTGGAGCATGGGAGCCCCTCAGGGGGCCACATCCCTGAAGAAATAGGACTTCCTCTCCTCTAACAGCAGTCGGTTACAAATAGCTTCTCAGGAGTGGGGCATCATGAGTCCCTCCCATCCATTGCTGGAATTTTTACTGCCTTGATCTTGTACATGAAATCAAAACTATTGGAGGTTTACGTAATGGCCTTGTCATATTCAGCAAATACAATTTCATTATAGATGCCCACTACCTTTTGCTCTTACAGTCTTTCTGTTCCCTTTTCTGTGATGATCCTTGAGCCCTTGTGGGAAGAGATGAGGGATAGATCTCCATTTAGAGCTGAGTATCCCATATTTGCTTATTCTCTGTATGTTGAACAATTTTGGATCTCAATATTAATTACCATCTAGTACAGAGGTACTAGGGTATCTAGTTGAGGTTGTAAAAAAAGCATCCATTAGTGGATGTAAAAATAAGAAGTTGAGGGCAGTTTATTGCTTATTCTCAGTCACTACTGCTCTATTCATAATAATGAGGATGAAAAGTTTACCAGCTGATTAATGAGTGTCGAAGATGTGGTACATATACACAAAGAAACATTCTTCAGATGTAAAGAAAAGTTAAAAGATGAGATTCATAGGTAGATCCATAGGAAATATTCTGAGTGAGGTAACCCCGACCCAGAAACACAAACATTCTGTCTATCACGCATAGAAGCTAGCTAGCTTTGTTGTTTTTAATAATGATACTCATTTTTAATCAAAAGAATTTAGCCACTGTTCTTCAGGTGCCCCAAATTAGATATGAATCCAAAACCATTATTGAAGGTCAATACTAAGGTCAAAGGGCATCTATTCTCTGGCTGTTGCAAGCTTTTCTTGTTACATAAATGACAAAACATAGCAAATATTTTGAGAGTGAAACAGGGGAAATGAAGTACCTGTAATGTCGTGATGCCAATGGGACAGTATATTCTAAATGATTTTTTCCAGAACTCACTGCTCTGAGTTATGTTTTTCATCCTAAACACATAATTTTCTGAGGTTTTCAATCCATCTATATAACGATTTTTGGGCTTAAGCTAATGGCACAAAAAGATTGCAGCCTGGGAGCAAGTAATGTTTGGGGGATGTTTTTATAATGGTTAAAATATAAATCCCCACAGTTGCTCCAAGTTAGAAATGATAAAATAAAAGGAAGAGAAAGGTAAGAAGTTAATGGTCTGAAACCTAGGACTGGTATGTGTTTATGTTCAGAATCAGATCCGTGTGTTGGCTTTGGCAGTGGGGGAAATAATATTCTGAGCTATGGCATGGAACCTTGAAAAAGAGACTTAACAAAAATGCTTTTATTCTCAATTTTTAGTGGAAAAAGGGGCTCCTGCCCATATGTAAGGTCTGCTTTTCTGTTCTGGGTTATGTGACTTGCAAATAGTGACTGTTCTGGGCCATTGTAGCTATGCTGTTGAGTGGGCTAACGGCTGCCACTGATGAGCTGTTCTCATCTGCTGGGCATTGTACTTAGGTGAGTGCTGAATGTCAACATGACCCTGTGAATCAAATCAAGGATATTTGATTTGAGAGAGGGAGAGAGAGAGAGCGAGCGAGCAAGGAAGGTGCCCAGTATAAGATACAGCCTTCAAGAACACCCTTGCTGGTGGCCTAACCAGGCCTTATTCTAGTAGCCCATCTAGCTATGAATTTATCAATGGGATAGTCCACTTATGAAGTTACTGCTTCATGATCTAGAAACCTCTCAATTATACCATCAACTATGGCCAAGCCATCAACATGAGCTCTCACAGAGCATGTCAGATAGATATTATAACATTCTACCCCTTTGTCCCCCAGTATCTCATGTCCATCTCCAAATGCAAAACATGTGTCAGGCACCCACAATGAATCTCCAGTGTTGTAACAACCCGGGCTTTGTCAAAATGTTCATGTCCAAAACCTCCCCTCAAGGCACTCTCCAAGCTGTAAACCCGTCTAAACAAAACAAAGATCCTACTCCCAGGATATCACTGTGGCAGGTTCAGGCACTTTTGAGCAAGACCTAGGCCTGGCTTTGTTGTTTTCAGGACTCCTGTAGGGGAGTGTGGTCAGCCTCCTTTGAAGACCAATTGGTAGTACACTGCGCTGCTGCTCTTCCTGTTTTGTTCCCGCATTCTTCAAGGGAGGATTGCTGCAGCCATCCCCTGGGAAATTTCAGCCTCTCAGGAATTCCCCTAAGGTTCAATCTTGTATCAGTGAGAGTTTATTTAACCCTTTAATGAATATTAATCCTTTATATAATCAATTTCCAGTAAATAATTCGTACAATATCTCATGGTGGGATTGAATGTACATTTCCAGTGCCAAAGCAAAGAATGGTTTGTAACAATGAGAAATGAGCTCAAAGCAAATAGAAAACTCAGAAGTGTAAATACCTAGCTTCCAATGTTAAATGGCATCTCAAGCACCCGGTGGTGGGATGTGAATTTGCAGTTTGGTAGTTCTGCCCTAAGACTTTGTTCCCTGTATGTAACTCATGAGACTTCTCTCCTGGGCTTATTCTGAAAGCCTGCAGCATTTCCTAACAGATAGCCATGGTCTTGGAATGTCTCACTTCCTGGGTTCTCAGTGAATCTTTGATTTCTCTTTCATGATGTTGTATACGGCCTCGGAGGGGTGGCCTGAGGGAATCTGAACTTGCTGCATGTTACTTGGCTTCTCAGACTTTGTGAAACTTGGCTGGAAACCTCTAAAACCCTGAAGCTCTCCTATTCTGCATGTGCAGAAAACCAAACCAACATGGATGATGAATGCCAACATCTACCAAAGGCACTAACTATCCCTGCCCTCAACACACCAGCCTCCAGAAACGCTTAACATAGAAGCCATGCCATGTGTGGTTGCACATGCTTTTAATCTCAGCTCTTTGGAGGCTGAGGGAGGAGGGTCTCTGTGGGTTCCAGGCTACCCTGGTCTACATAGTGAGTTCTAGGCCAGCTGGGACCACAGAGACAGAGAGAGCCCATCTCAACACACACACACACACACACACACACACACACACACACACACACAACACACACACACCTATAATGTTTATTGTTACTATTTTAGATAGGTGACCTAAGTTTGAAGAGGCTAGAAGACTTGTCCAAGGTCACTCAGCTTGGCCCCAGGCTTCTTGCTATAGCTTACCAATTATGTGATGTGACACAGGAAACAAAACACATAGAAAGAGTGTTGAAACCCTGAAGGGGTTTGAAACCATCATGGCAAAGGAATCTTCTAGGTCTATGCAGCTTCACAAAAGAGCCAGCAGACACAGAGGCCTGTGTGGTGGACCTACAAGGCCTGCCGGGGAGATGAGACTCTGTAAGTTTTTCTTTGTTCTTACGCTTTCAGTTCATCTGAACAAGAACAACAGTTCTGTTTTGAGCAGCCTGAGCACAGTCTGGGGTCGACATGAGCGCTGGGAGTGCAAGTACAGAGAGACAAGCTCCAACTAGATTTAAAGACCACATTGGGAGCCTGCGCAGGTCAGGACACACTTCGCTTTCTAGCATTGGCTAGTAAGTAGCAGAAACTGGCATGCAAAAATTTAGCAGAAACCTAGTGACTTAAAACAGCTCTTATCATCATCACACAACTCTGCACAAGTCCAGATTGTCACTGCCCCAATCTGAGAACATTGTTTCACAAGATCACCAGGCCTGTTTCTTCACCCATCTTCGATCCTAGAGGCTACCTGCCTTTCCCTCTTAGTCTTCAAAGCCAGACTTTGTACCCAGCACCTCCCAAGCCTTACATCCCTGGCTTTCCTACTTGCTTCAAGTGAGAAAAAATTCTCTGCCTTCTCCCCTTTTTCTAAGACAGAGTTTCTCTGTGTAGCCCTGGCTGTCCTGGAACTTGCTCTGTAGACCAGGCTAGCCTTGAACTCGGAGATCCACCTACCTCTGTCTCCCAAGTGCTGGTACCACCCTGCAAAAATTCTTTGCTTTTAAATTTTATATATTACTGTGTATAAAGTCAGGGACACTAAGCTACCGAGAGACAGACACTCGAGCTAGGCAGGAGGGCTGCATCTCATTTGCATCTGTAGAAGTAATCCTTTCCGAGGGACAGCTGCTGGTTACAGGATGACCAGGGACTAGAGGACAGAGATGAGAGTTCAAGTCTGACCTCTCGGAGCTGTGTTGGGATCTTTAGGCCTGTTTTGCAGCACTTCAATTTCATCACCTGTAAAATGCGAATCTGGGCTCTTGAGGTCACACTGTTTTTCGTGCTCCCTCCTTTTTATTTTCTCCCCGCTCACATGTTCTCATTCTGACATCTCCTGGCAAGCTTTGCTAATCAACCATCCACTCTTCCCCACTGTGCCTGGATGACATCCTAGAATCCTTTTGACTTGGCCCTTCAGGAAGTCACCACCAGTCCAGTGGAGTTGGCACTAGAGATCACATTTCTGTGTCCCAGCACTTGGAGGTCTCATTTCACACAGCCCCCCATGCCATAGTTCTTTCAGATCAGAAATTATTGCCTCCCTTGGCCATATTGCTGTCAGCCGGGGAAGAGCCAGTTCATCCT
Organism: Sigmodon hispidus; assembly: GCA_004025045.1. Lineage (NCBI taxonomy): Eukaryota > Metazoa > Chordata > Mammalia > Rodentia > Cricetidae > Sigmodon > Sigmodon hispidus. The sequence goes on along the minus strand of PVIH01000987.1, from coordinate 37,087 downwards.
TGCTTGGCTTGTCACTCAGACATCTGGGGAGCAGGTTCAGTTTTCAAGTCACAGATTGAGGTGTGTGGAAAAAGTCAGTCTCCCTCTAATTGAACTTAATTCCCAGTTTGAGGCCTTGGTTTGTAAGAGCTGAAACACAATGTACCAGGATGTGATTTCCAGATGCCTGTCCATGGTTTAATCCATATTCCAGAGCCCCAAGCTCAGTCGAGGCTTGCTGTTAAGGGACTCCGATGCTCTACTGTGACTTGTGTATGAAGTCACCTGAGGTGATAGCCATGTTTGCAGTTGCCTTTGGATTCATTAAAGAGAAGGTTGTACCTCATAATATATTTGCTCTAAAACTCAGCAGCACATGGTTACTGTATCATGTAGGTTCGGGGTTTAGCAATTCCTCAGGCCCATCTTCCATCTACATGGTTCTCAGTCTTAGCTTTGTCTTTCTTGAAGCTTCTATCCAGGCAGTCAGAAAAGAGAGAAATGGACAATGGACATGAAATTCTTGAGTGTATTTGAGATGAGATACATGCTTTCCCATATGGCCAGTCACAGCTGGACATGGGGCTCTACCCACCCTCAGGGAAGCTGAAAATGTATGTGTAGTGAGTGATGTCTCTATGCTCTGCAAGCATTGGCCTTTGCTCTTATGATTGTTGGTTCATTTTTTAGCTGTGTATGCATTTGCTCATCCTTCTGGGCAGAAGTGGAGCAGGTAGCTTGCCCTCTGCGCTTTCTTTGCTCAACTGCCTCGGAGAGTGAGATAAACATCTTACTTTTACAGTTTAGGATCTGGGAAGTCATAGGGTTGTTTGTGGGTCTTGAGTAGATCCACACCACATAGTGATTTTAGCCTTTTCTTATTATTGGAGTTCTACTATCCAATTGAAAAGAGCATTTTAGTCTAGGAGGGTGGATTTTACATGGGGGATGGCTGTGGTTGTGAACAAGAGAGAAGGTGAACGGAAGGGTGCGCAGCCCTCTCAAGTCAGGAAGCTAGCAACAGAGGCTGTTAGTGGTGCCTTGTGATTTGGCTTTTGTTCTTTAATATTCACATATTCACAGGATTTTTTTGTTAATAAATGGTAAAAGAACCATTTACATTTTTTCTTTATCTTTTATGTAGCTTAAAAAACACACAACACTGGTAATTTCTAAAGAACAGAAGTTAAATTATTGTACTTGTGGAAGCTGGGAAATCCCATATGCAGGTATCAGCCCTGTTATCTGGTGAGGAGAGCTTTCTGATTCTAATATGGTATGTCCCACAGCAGGAGGAAGAAGGTAAAGAAGCCTTCTCTTTAAGAAAGGATGCTGTTACCATTCACAGAACAGAGCCCCCATCTTGATATTGCTACCCTGGGAGATGTGTTTTTACATGAGGCCTGGACGGGAAGGGGCATGTTTGAACTCAGCTATTTCTAATGTCTAGGTTGGAAGACAGTCTACCCTGTGGCTTCCTACTAATTTTCGGGATGAATGGAATGCATACGTGCTTTCTGGGTTTTTGTTTGTTTTGTTCTCTAAGGTTGTTTGGTTTTTTCCTTTATTTTTGGAGTCGATCAGGGAAGAGAAACAGGGGATGAGGGTTCTTCTTTCCAAAGACATCTTTTAGGGACAATGTGGATCTGTGTATTAGCTGCTCTTTGGTTACTGAGACAATTCACCCATTACAGATGGCCTAACAGTGGGAATATTTATGTGGGCTCATGGTTTCAGAGGGGTCCATTTATGCCATTTTGTACAATGGGCTTGGGTGGATCATAATGGTAGCAGTATCATGAGGCAGAGGAGAGACACTTACCTCATACACACAGGAAACAGAGAGACAGGAATGGGTTATGGACAAAGTACCACCCCCAAAGACCCATCCCCATCAATCTACTTCTAGCTAGGCCCTAGAACCTTCCAAAGCAACAGGACACCAAACATCAGCCCAGGAGATCTTTCCAGTCTGGTTCTTTCTTTCCTCTCAGTATCTCCAGTCTCTCTATCTTAGGTAGGCCGGGTCTCACCACAGGGAACATGGTGTGCAGTAGGAGTGAGTAGTCCCAATGTCTCTGACCTCACTTGTCCCTAATTCATCCCCTAGACACTATGCTCAAGGGACTTAAAAGCCAAGCTGTGGCCTTTTTAATTTTGTGTCCCATCACGGGCTGTGAGGACTGCCAGCTGCTTCTCCTGAGGAGTAGATTAGAAAGCTACTTGGCTTTGTTCAGTGTTCATCGGTTCTCCTGAGTCATCTTGACACACATGGCAAAAGGGAGCAGATTTTGAGGTTCTGTGGTGTGAGCCAAGCATGCCCCTTGGCCAGAAGGCCTGTGGCATGTGCAGCAGCTTCGGCTTGTTCTTCCTTCTACCCGATGTGCTTGTTGGCTGGAAGAAAGCTCCTTACCCTTGGCTGCTCAGGCTGCCTTTTTTTTTTTTTTTTTTTTTTTTGATTGTTTAGGAGGTGGAGAGGAGAAATTGTCTTTTCTCCTGCTTCCTCTCTATCCCATCAATCATGGTGATACACTATGCCATTTTCTGTTTCTTTGCTGCTGTGCTAGATTTGTGGTTCTCAGAAAGTCCTGGTTGACTAGTCTCTGGGGGCCACCCTTTCCTTGGAGTCAGGTTTACAATATCTTACACCTGTATCTAGTCTGAATCAGTTACCAGGTCTTTCTTTCACAAACAATTTGAAGTCATTGTTGTCAGGGTTATCTTCGTTGTAAGCCTCAGGAGTATTGTGTCTGTGATGAGGTGGGTTTGTCTGTAGAGGATTTGGGTTTTATGGTTTAAAATACCCATTAATTCCCATCCCAACGTTATAAATTCTTAGGCTAGTGCATGATATGAATTAGAATGTTAGTTATTATTCTACTACTGCAACAAATACCTGAGGTGATCAACTACAGAGAGTTAAGTTTTAACTTGGCACCCAGTATCAGAGGTGATCAGGCCTCATGGGCTCTGGGACCAGTGGGAAGACAGGACAGACGGCATGATGAGAACTCATAGCAGAAGAAAACATCTCGTGCCTGGGAAAGAAGATGAGGGAAAGGAGATACCAGAGTCCTGCAGTCCCCTTCTGGGCATCTCCAATGACCTGAAGACCTCCCACAAAGGCCATACCTCCACGAATTTTACCAACTCCTATTGCACTACACTGAGTACTAAACCTTTATCACATGGGGTGTTGAGATCTACTGAGGATCCAATTTAAAACACTCTGTGCCACACAGACTCCCGCAGTCCTAGCTCATCTCACAATGTAAAACAGTCAATCTATCTTCAGGGCCTTTAAGTCTTAACCGTTTCAACATTTTTCAAAATCCAAAGTCTCCTCTAAGACTGGAGGTGGACTTAATTGTGAGCCTCTGAAAAACTTCAAATGTCAAGGTATATTTTTCCAGAATATAATGGTGTATGCTCAAGGTAACACTTCCTGTTCCAGAGGAAATAATGGAGTAATATTACAATTACTAAGGGGAAGTTGTGAACCAGTGGCTCAGTGGGTAAAGGCATTTACCAACAAGCCCAATCACCTGAGTTTGATTCCAAACACCCACATTATAAAAGGAAAGACTCCCACAGGTTGTCCTCTGTATACCCACATGCACAGTGGCATCCCTGCATTGTAATATGCACCATAGAAATGTATAGCACATACCACACAATAATAAAGAAATTTATAAAATTTATAAAGGAGTATGAAAGGGTCAGACCAAAGTCAACAATCCAGCAGGACAAACACCATCCTATAGCTTCTTGTTCAGCTCCTGGGACTCAGTGTGGCAGGATGAGGGCTTTTGAAAGCTTAGGCATCCCCAGCACTAGGGTTTTTATATGTCATGGCCCCCATGTAGGGCAGATTTTCTCATTAGTCTCTAGTTTTCCTTGGTAAGGGCAGGTGTTCTATGTTCAGCTTCTCTTTCTTCCTGAGATCTAGTTTAAGGCTTTGGATCTATACTTATAGCTCTATGCATTGCCCTTTTAGGGGATGCTTACAGAGAATATGACTCTTAGGTTTGCCTCCCACTCTTCCTTTGAGTGAGATCTCAGAGGTATCACTATGAGCCCCTAGGACTTGAATTCTATATGCATGCTAAACCAGCATTATGTGGCAATGCTAAAGTCTGTGACCAATGCTGGCTGAACTTAGACTCATTTGAAAGGCTGCAATGACCACTCAGTGCCTTATCTGTAGTGATTTCCCAGACAATCTTGATGAGTAGGGATCATGAGGGTTCTTTTCAAATGACTACTACATAGGAAGTCTTGGAAACAAATTTGTACTCTTATACCAGTGGCTTTGATGGAGGAGAGAGGTAGCTTTTCAGTCTCAGAGGTACCCTTGACACATTCTTTCTTTGTTCTAAAGCCCTTGGCTTCATCTTACAGGTGCCAACCACAGCATCCTCCTGGGCTGAAGTCTTTTGGGAATGCCTTTAAACATGATTCTTTTCTAGTTAAATTACGCACACATAAATCTTCCTACTCTGCTACTTTTTGTCTTCAGTTCTCACTGTAAATTTGGCTGGAAGCAGCAAGTAATAACCTTGCTGCAGATGAGCGCATTGCTATCATGAAGCTGCCTCCACCACATAAAATAGTGTATCACTGTTAACTTTAGCCTCCCACAAAGTATCAGAACATGGAGAACATACACCCAGAGTCTTGGCTATGGTAGTCAACATTTAATTCTTGTTCCCTTCATTGTCCTTATTCATAACAATATTCTTAAGTCTTTAGGGACTCAATTATTCTGCATTAATTTTTGTTTTCAGAATTCTTTCTAGGTATGCTCTAGATCATTTTCCCCCAGATTACTTTTGTTAATTAATTTAGAGGTTTCCCCACCTCCCCTCAAGTTTAAAAATTGTTCTACTACTCAGCCTAATGTTTCGATAGTTGACTTTCATTACTGTATTAAGCATCTCACATATCCAACCTACAAAAATCTTCATGATTTTAGAAGTTTTAGTCCATGGTCACTTTGCTAGTAGTTTTGGGGTTTTTGTCAAGCTAATATATAATGGCAAGAATGTGTGCTGGACCAAAACCACTCAGCTCATATCCAGGACACAAGAGAAGAGAAGCTGGAATTCTACAACACCCTTAAAAAATATATACTCAATGACCAGAAGACCTTCCAATAGGAAGGTCCCATGTCTTAAGGTTACCATTATCTATAAATAGTGCCAAGTGGAGAAATTGAGACTTTATTACATGAACCCTTGGAGGATAGTTAAGAAATAAAGTACATCACTGACACAGAATTTCATCACTGTGAGTCATGTAAAGTATCTCTTGGGCAAGTACTCTGTAAACTGCTTTACTGTACCTTTGCCTTTTGAAGTCTATTGCATATATATGCAGCTCTCTTCCTAGATGCCTCTCCACAACTTCTGCCTCTGAAATGTCACTGTCACTGGGTAAATCTACCAAGCCTTTAAAGTTATAGCAATGAAGTCTACACAGGCAGAGAGTTCTTAACCTTCTTTATGCTATTATCTATTTAACAGACTATAACATGTAGGGAAAGACATATTCAAGTACTTAAAATGAGTTTGAAGTATTTGGAAACTATAATTAAACATAGTTATCAGTATTTTAAAACCCCTCAATTTTATAATTTTATATATATGCATATATATATAAGTACTCTAAATAGCTAGACCAGCAGACTTTCATTTTTAAATTGCCATGAAAACAATTGTTATTTTGAGTAAAAGCAGCAACCAAATATAGTAGTAAAATATCTTATTTCTTTTAGTGTCAAAATTGCAGGGTCTTTTCATACTACTTGAATTTATTTACTTTGAACATGAAGGTGAGCTGAGCATTGTGGTGCATGCCATGTAACTCAGCACTTGAGAAACTGAGGCAGAAAGATTGCTAAAAGTTCAAGACCAGCTTGATCCATGCGTAGGTTCCACACTAGCCAGAATGATATAGAGAAACCTTTTTTTAAAATATCAAATAAACAAAGAAAAAAACCTACCCCCCAAAATAAAATAAAGTTCAATGAAATAATATAAGGAGAGTTTAGTGAAAATCAAAATCTGATCCTTTTCAATTGTCCTGAAGCCTGTTTAAAACCTTCTACTTGAACAAGTAGACCAGTTGTCCTGTGTGCATTTCGGCCCTTGTTTTCCCATATATGCCACAGGTAAAAGGCTTCTCAGCTGATGTCTTGCTGTGGGATGCAGTGACCACACAGTTCATACTGGGAAGCTCGGGGTAATGTCAAGGAAGAGGAGTAGGTGGTAATCAAAACAATAAAGGGTTAGTCACAGAAAGCCATGGTGAATGTTGTAGATTGGTGTTTTGATGGAAAGTGAGGTATTAGGACAATAAAAACAAAACCTAGGACTTATGAGTAAAAGAAATAGGGAGACAGGATGCTAATTTTTTTCATTGTGTATTTCTGACAACAATTGACATAAAAGTTCTAATTTGCTGATTTTCTTTCATCCACACTTATTGTAAGCCTGTCTCTAGTCTAGGACCAGACCAAGTTAGCTGCACTTGACAGGCTTGCTCTCTGGTGCTGTGTTGTTATGTTTTTATTGTAGAACCAAGGATGACTAGCTGTGCCCCATAGGTCCACTCCCCAGTTTCAAGTCAGAGACCTAAATTTCTTTTCTTTTTAAAAAAAATTGTTATCATTTATTATTTATTTATAAAATGAAGTCCTTTTTTCTGATGTATCCCCTTGCTCTCCCTCCTTTCACCCACCCAATCCCTCCTAGTCAGCCTTCAGCCTCCCTCCTCCCCATCCCCCATCCCCTCTCCCTAAAGGGCAAGAAGTCCCAAGGTGGATCAGGTCAGCATCCACTCCAGCCAGGTACGATTTCCTCATATTAATGTCAAGACTGGGTTAGGTGTTCCTCTGGAGGGAATGGGCTCCAAAGTGCCAGTCCACACACATAGAAACACAGTCTGATCCCTCCCCTCAAGGCTCCACATACTGCTATACTAATTTTTCTATTAATGATGTGAGTCATGTCACAGAAGCATTTGATAAAGATGAAGACCTGATGTACCGTCCTGCCTATACACTGTGTCCCGAAATCCAGATCCAGACAGGAATTTCCATCCTGCTCTGTAAAACTGTACTGCTGCCATTTTGAAAATTTCTGCTCTTTCCTTACTATTTTAAAAACCCACTGCTGTTGACAGCCCAGCCACCCAGCTGATGAGAATCAATTTAGCATTCCTCATTGTACATGGATCCTGGGAAGATATCTAATTCCATGCTATAAATGGACTTGTTTCTTCCTTCCCCAAGCTCCCCTTCCTCTGGGAGCCTCCTGTGATGAGGAGATTGGCTGTGTCACTTTGACAACTCAGTTAATTTCCAGTCTCAGAAGTAGAATGCACAAGTCCAAGGGTGAGATGCAGATTCTGAGGAGCTGAAATTCCCAGAGTCATTTCACTGACATCTCTTGGCCACCAATGGCAGGCAGATGGGTGGTAATGACCTTCTCTGTGTGTGCATGAGTGTGGACCAAACTGGACGGTATTCCTGTTCTGCATACCCAATAGGGCTGTATGATTTCCCCAGAGACCAGGAATTTATTAAGTATTGGAATCCTGACAAGCTCTGACTGGTACTGTGCCCCGTCCAGAGATGACCTTGACTGTGCTGAAACTGCACTTTGTGAATAGAGCTCTCACATAGAGACTGAATTTTCCAGAACTTTTCTTCTCTGCTTCCCGACTTAGCCATTGAAGAGCACTGTGTAGCATAGAGGGTCTCTGTCAACTATAGAAGAGACTTGACTCAGTCCTAACAACTTCAACTCTTTTTGGTCCTCTTTTCTCATCCTGAAGCATAGAGGCTAATGCTTTGAGTGGATGCTTTTATCTAGTGACCATTGAGCTATGGCTGTGTGTGAGAGATAGTTAGTTGTGGCTTTGTTTCAGTGCCTACAGCATGGCTTTTATATGAAGAAAAGTTTTCTACATTTTAGGTACAAATGAGGTGGAGTTTTTTTTGTATGTTTGTTTTTGATAGAGTTTCCAGAATTTTTTTTTGGTCTTTTATGTGGGGACTAGGAATGAGGCTCCTGAGGCCTGGAACTAGCTGTGGATATATCTGGCCTCGAACTTACAGTGATTCTCTTGCCTCAGCCTCTCAAGGACTAAAATAACAGGAATGTACTCCCTTGTCCAATATGTATTTTAAAGTAACTCTCTATTATTTATTTATTTATTTAAGGAATATTTGTATTTTAAAAATTCACCTACAAAATATATTAGATATCATTATGACACTTCAAACAAAGTGTATTTTAGTAGAGTCCTTTTTCCTGACATCTTCTTCAACATGGATACCTATGGCACCCCTCTACCCCACCCTTGGAAACCAGCCTACAGCTATTTTATGTTTCTTTTCCCATGGGCTAGTACTAGCTGCATAGTATTTCAGGAAAAAATGTCTTATTGAAAAGGCAGTAACAGGCATGCCCAGCCTTTTGATATTGACAAAAGACACTGTTGTTTTTAATGCTTGGACCTAAGAAACATGCAGTTGATCTCAAAAAAGCAAAAGCAGAATGAATTTGTACATTTTAAATAACTGATGATGTTATATTCAGTGGGTTGTATCCATGGCTCTCCTCTGCACAGTGCAGGTTGGACATGTCCGAATGGAGCCAGTGAAGAGAATTGTTATTCAGTCAAAACATATTTATTGAGTTCTTGTGCGACTGGGAGCCTTGCTGGTGTTCATCAGAGATGAAAACTCAAGAATCCTCATGTTCCTGACTGAGTCTAGTGAATAAATGAAGGCTAGCAAGGGCCGAAGATCTGGTGAGGACCACACTGATAGGACTGGAGGTTTTGGGGTGGGCCTCACGTAGGAGTGAACCTCCGAGATAAGCTGATGCCCTGCAGCAAGGTGACCCTGCTGTGCGGCTGCTTCCATAGGCAACTGCTCCTGGATTTCAGCCATAACAAGTGACTCCACTCTGTCTCTGTGCTTTTATCTCCTGCCCTCTCTCAGCACCCTGAACCTCATTCTCTCCTAACTGCCCTTCAGCCTTCGTGTCTCTTTCTAGGCACCCCTTTCTCTGGGAAGGATCCTGAGACCCTCAGGCTGAGACAAATATCATTCCCTGAAACTGACCTCACAGCCCCGCCCCTTTCCTTAGCACACACTTGAGCTTTGTTTTCTTGGCTTCTTCCTTCCTTCTTAAGGTTCTGAACACCTAGAGCCAGGGTCAAGGTTGCCTTGCTCAGTTCTCAGTATTGGCATGCACTGTTGTGACTGGTTCAGTAGATTTTAATTGAATGGATGCTTATGGAAATGAACATGAAATGAGTCTGGCTTCTACACTGTAAGGAACTAAGGTCCTGCTGGATACGGGAAGGCTGATGGTAGATGCAGGTAATACATTCATCCTGTTGATGTATGGCAATGTAGATGAAAGTAGTGTAAAGAACTCCAGCCCTCCCTTGGTTTGCCGAAACAAGAAGTCATCATTATATGTTGGCACACATTCTTCCCATTTTACATCCAGGTAGCCAAACCCCACAAGATTTCCTGCCTGCCTGGATTGGAGCAGGCCAGTGATGTCTATGGGAAGCATGGCACTCCTATCTCCCATCTCCCAGTGCCCACCAGGAGCCATGAATCGGGGGAGAGCAGGCTCTCAGGAGAGGAGGCAGATCCCAGAGCCTGCTCAGATGTGGCAGATCTGTAATGAGGCAATCCTTCATTCTTCAAACTGCTGAGCAAGAGCAGCTCACAGAGATGTATGCCTGTGGTGGTCACATGGGAGCCTTGCACACCTCAGAGGACTTGTGGCAGATCTGGTCCATGCACTGATGTTTTATTGATGACTGCACCACTGCACAGATTGTCAGTGAGGACAAATGAGTGATGCTGTGTCCTGCAGCCTGAATTCATAGTGATTCTTGGCAAGTGAATGGTCAGTTCTGGGATTCTCATGAGACCCTTTGATGGGAGCTATGTACCACACTACCCTAAAGTGAGCTAAGGGCATAGAACAAACAACATAGAGTAGAGCCTTCCTGCTCTGTGTTATGAACATTAGTCATTGCTGACTATCTTTTAGCTTTTACAATATTCCAAAGAAAGGAATTGTCAGAGTGGCCTCAGAGCATGACTAATAAAGGCGAGGATGACAGAAAACTACTTAGTGACACATAAATCCTTTTATTACATATGAAAATGCATAACATAAAATGGCATATACAGAACAAGTCTGATTTTTTTTTTAAATGTTTGACTTAGTAAACCGCCCCCCTCAGCCCAATATCAACTATCCACCAGATCTTAAACTCATGCTTTTTGCTGTTGTTATCAGGAATGGTGGTGTGGTGGAGTTACCATGCATTTTCCATTTTGAATATGTGCAATAATTTTTGTAATGGATAATAGCTTTTGCATTAAACTGATATAGAGAGTTGGGCTTTGGAGTTGTGTAAATACAAGCTTTTACTTTTACTGTTTTTAAAGACTGAATTGGTATGCTCATAGCTCTCTGGATAATGGATATTGGATAAGGAACAAAGCAAGCAAGAGGTGAGCAGAGCAGTGGTACCAACATAGACCTGGAGGATACTGTGTGGATCACTCCAGTCCTCTTATGCTCTCACAGCAAGCAGTCACTGACTTCTGTGGAGTCAAGGTTGAGTCTTTATGTTAACATCATGTACAAGTCTAGACATCAAGAGTGGCCCAGATAGTGACATGTCTGTTTTCATGGTTCTAAAATAACAAGTCCATGGCCTTTGCCCTGGGTATACAGTGTCCAGTCACAGTGTTATGAGATATGGGATAGTAAATATGGAGTGAATTATAAACTGTGCTAAGTGTTACAGAAAACCTCACTGGGATGCAGTGAGAAAGAGTAAAAGACACCAGTTGGCCTGGAAATGAGCTCTCTAAGAGAGCAGACTTCAAATTCAGAGTTTTACAGCTCCCGCTGTCTGCACTGCAAACCTGAGCATGGTGTTCTCGCCAGCATTGTTTGTGCTTGTTACCAAAGTCCATCATCAAACAGAGCATAGGAAGCATCATGCTTTCGAAACAGGCCTTTATTTCTGAGAGTAAATTTACTCTTTGATGAAGCAATTTTGTATCAAAAATTGTAGCTTAAATAACAGTAACGTTATCTTTTCTCTAAAAGGGGTAGAAGGAAAGAAAGAAGCTGATTTGGGCTTGGAGCTGGCGTGACTTAGGAATGTGATTATAATTATAGCCTATGCATTGCATTTTTGAGGGAAAAGCATGCTTGTCCAAAAAGAACTGATAACGAAGCGGGAGAGGTCTCAAAGGAAATGCCTGTCCATAGTCCTGGCTGGAGTAGCCACTGTTCACTCTTCAGAGAATTACTTGTCCACACAGCAAGGGCTAGACTGTGAGGGCGCCTTCCACAGCTGGTTGCCTTTGGTTCTGGTCAGTGTTTTCCATCACAGATTAGTAACTAAAAAGTGGGATCCTGGAGTCTTTTTTTTTTCCTGAATATTAAACAGGATGAAAAGACACTTAACAGGTTAACTGTTTTTAGTTTGGTTGCAAATAATAAGAACAGATTCAGTGCATTGGGTACAGAAAGTGAAAGGAAGTGATTGCCTTTGTGTCTTCCTCTGGGTGGCTGGCTTTCCATGCTGGCTTTACCGGGTCGGGAATGATCAGTGCCACCGGGAGCAAGGACCTGAACGTGACTTCTCCAGTGGGGATTCATCTGTGGTGACTTATTCCCATTGTACCGCCTACACTGCACAAGCTGAACATGACAGCATTGAGTTGATTTTTCTGACACAGGGGTATGTCTTTATGTAGTAATATCTAACTATATTACCAGAAGAAGGTGATGCATTTAAAAAAATAATTTTATTTTTCATACAATACATTATTTTTTCCCCTAGATTCCCCCTGATCCTTTCTGCCTCTCTACCCAGCCAATTCCATATTCTTTCTCTGTGTAAAAAATAATTTAAGAAAACAAAAACAAAAACAAAACTAGACAAACTAAAAACAAAAAAGCAATGACAAAACATTAATTAGAAACAACACACACACACACACACACACACAACACACACAAACAGCCCTCCCCCCATAAAACCAAAAACTAACAACAACAAAAAAAACCCATGGCGTTTTTGTATGTGTTTGTGTGTTGGCTGACTACTGCTGGACATGGAGCATGGCCTGGGCTGTGGCTGAGAACAATAGAGACAGTCCTCTGGAGAAAACTGGTTGTCCTCTCTCCACAAGGTATCAATTGGAAATAGCTTCTTGGTTAGGAATGAAGCTTTGAGTCCATTTATCCTTCTTACTGCTGGGACCTGTTGAGATCTTGTTCATGCAGTCCTGGTCTCTGTGAGTTAACATGTATATCAGTTCTGTTATGTCTGGAAGACTCTTTCCTTGGGATCGTAAGGCATATATCTACATAGATGCATGCTATAGGAGGACTTCTTTGAAATTGTTAACATCTGTGTTATAACCTGTACCAGTGTTAGAGTTTTGGTTTTGATTTCATGCTTGTTTATGGATGTACACAATATATGTGAGTTTATCTTCAGGGAGAGTTGGATGAAGGGTGTGGGGGACCCTACTTGTTTTGTAACTTTTGTATAAATCTAGAATTATTTCTAAATAAATCATGGAAGTGATAGTTTTGTTTCAGATTTCTTCATTTTAAAGTTAGTATTTGCCATATTCTAAGCAATAAATGCATCTTGATAGACAAGAATAAGATATAATAATAATACGTAAAATTAAGATAAATGAAATGAATTTGGTTGGAAGAGACCACTTTCAGTACCAGCGCTTATCACAGAATCAGCCATCACATTGCTAGTGTCATTGATTTCTCTGAAATGAGAAGCAGAGAATATTTACAGTAGCCCTGTTTGTAAGAAAAGGCAATGTCCTAATGAAAAGATTGAATATGTAAATAATGGCTCTTTAGTGAGCTGAAACACTAGACAGCAGCTTCAGTGATAGGTTACAGTGTATTTGCCTCTGTTATTTGTTGTATTTGACTGTTGTCCCGGGTTAGGCCAGAGGTCTGACCTGCCTGCAGTGGCTTTTACCCACCCCCCCCCAACAAATGACTCAGACACTTATATTAATTTCATACTGTTTGGCTTATGTCTCAGGCACATAACTAGCTAGCTCTTTTGTCTTAATTACACCCATTTCCATTAATCTACCTGCCACATGGCCCAATGGCCCCTAGCTCACTAGGGTGCTACATGTTTCTTCTTTGGAGGCCGGATGGAGACTGCCTGACTCCACCCTCCTTCTACCTGTCTCTCCTGATTCCTCCACCCACTTCTACGGTGCTCCACACAGGCCAAACAGCTTCTTTATTTACAGGATGATACAGAGAACAGTCCCACCACAATTGTTGTTATTAATTATTGTTTTCTTGCTGTGTAGTTCAGGCTCCCCTGTAGCTGACCCCTCCTGATTCAGGCTCTTGAGTGCTGGGATTATAGCAGTGACTAATAATATTCTTGATATGGGGGAAAACAGATCTTAAAGGAGTTTATGTGTAAAATGTATACAGATTATGCACAGGAGGGTAGCAAACATTGTGATAAGACATAGTGAGACCCTGTCTCAAAAAATAAGATAAAATGAAATAAAACATTGTAATAACGTATATGCTAAAATTGGTTTGAGGGCTGAAAATGATGTTTGCATTTTATTTCTGTCAAATTCATACTTTACTGGCAAGCAGTATTTCTTGTTTAAAGAGAAAAGGAAGCCATTGTCCTCATCATCACCACACACACTGAAAAGTAGCTGTAGGAATGTTTCCTGTCCTGTTTCTCAGGTGGGTAAGGGAATGGCTTGTCCATGTGTCAGCTTTGTCTCAACACTGCTCTTCAAAACCACTGCTGAGGTGCCTCTGTCTGGAGACACTGTCCTGTGGTCTGTTCCTTTCATTCCCATTCTTCTGAAAGCTCAAATTGTGGTTCAGAAACTTGTGGCATAGAATTATTGGGATGTGTGATCTTTTCAAAGATATTACTGGCTAGCAGTAATTACTGCATACGTGTAAGCGTACCATTGCTCATTGCACAGAACAGAACCATGGTGTAGCAGATGATTTCCTCATAGCTGGGTCTCCCTGTGTATATTGCTTACTTGGTATGGCTTAGTGCTTTGTTTCTAAGATTTCTAAAATTGCAAGCTGTGTACCATTCCTAAAGCATAGACAGACTGGTGGGGATAGTTGCTCAGGAGAAGGAGAATGCAGGCATGCTCACAAAATAGTGTTTTAGGAAGGAGCAAATCCATTTATCCGTACAAGCCTTTGTCCATCCACCCACCATCAGCTCGTGTTATGAACAGGATGTTGTGCTAGAATCAAAGGGACACGAGACATTCCAGAAACACTAGCACATAGGCAATTAGTGAAGCTAAGTAGCTGTATGCTTTAAAGTTTTTAGAAAGAGCTGGTTTAGCGGGGAGACTATGAATAGACCTTATATGCATAGCCAGTTTGGTGGGGAAAAGAATGACCTTTGTACAGTTACTGGTGTAGCTGGAGAGCCATATGGAAAAGAATTTGAGCCTCAGACCACAAGCAGAAATGAACTTTAAACCCTAAATGTTACTCCAAAGGTTACATGTCCTAGTTACTAGCGTAACTCTTAGAAGAACGAGTGGGTTTAAATCTTTCCGACCTTAGACATGGCAAGGCGTGATTCTTAGGCATGAGAGCAAAACATGAAAAACAAAGTAGAAAGGAGTTAATAGATTGCTCTTCATCCAAATTCAAATCTGTTGTTGCTGCAGAAACCACTATCAAGAAAGGGGAAAGAGGGCTAGAGAGATGGCTCAGTGGTTAAGGACACTGGCTTTGCTGTTCTCACAGAGGACCTGGGTTCAATTCTCAGCACCCACATGGTGGCCCACAATTGTCTGTGACTCCAGTCCTAGAGAATCTGATGCCTTCTTCTGGATTCTATAGGTACTAGGCATTTTTAAAATACATAGACATACATACATGCAAAACACTCAGAGCACATAAAATGAAATTAAGAAAATGCTATCAAAAAGATACCTTACAAGATGGTATATAGTTAAAAATCACATCTATAGTCACAAATACAATAAAGGGCTTATAGCTAGAATATATGGAGAATTCTTACAACCAAATAATAAAAACATTATTTATTAAAACTGGGTAAAAATCAGAATGATCATGTTCCTAAAAAATATACATAAATAGCTAATGAACATATAAAAAGATGTTTAAGTTCATTTGATCTCAAGGGAATATAAATCAAAATCACAAGGTTGCAAGATTGCCCGGTGGGTAAAAGGTACTTTCTGTCAAGGCAGACAGCATCTGTGGGTTCCACATGGTGGACAAAATGAAGCAACTTCACTCCCTCTGGCCACCCCTTCTCTTTTACACACAGTCTCTCTTCCATTCCCTTCTTTCTTCCCTTCCCTTAACTCCCCAACTCTTAATTAAATGTAGTTTTAAAAAAATGTATTGAAATGCCACCTCACACCCGTAGGATAATTATAAATCAAGATAATAAATGTTGGCAAAGATAGGAGAAATTAGAAGCCTCACAGATCACTGGCAGCAATGAAATTAGTAAATTGTTAAAGTAAACAACTTGGTAAAACACCAAAAAGTTTAAGATAGAATCCTCCATGACTCAGCGATTTCATTTGTAAGTACATAGTCATAAGGAGTTTAAGGAAGGACTCAAAGCAACATTGTCACAGCAGTGCCCTTTGTGACATTAGTCTGAACAGCCAAGAAACATAAACAGCTCAGGTACCCCTCCACAGGTGAAGAGCCAAACATAGTAGGTGTGTTCAAGGGCTATTATTCTACCATAACATCTTCTGCATGTTACCATGTGGATGAATCTTAAAAAGCTATGTCAAGCGAAACAAATACCATAGGATTCTTCTTGTATGATTAGCTAGTGGAGGCAAGCTCATAGAGACAGTTGAGCTGCTTGGCAGAGGGGAGAAGAGATGGTGTTAAATGGCAGTGGAGTTTAAATCTGGGATGATGAAAGCTTTCTGGAAGTAAAGTGGTTATGGAAAATTAGCAACACAAAATGACTTGCTTGGAGTGGATAAAGTAGAGCATTTCATGCCGTGTATATTTTACCATGGTGAAAATAATGTGTGATTCAGTACTGGGTTGAGAAGAACCTTGTTTCACAAACATTTTTGACACTGTTTTGTTTTATTTTATTTCCTGTGTCTAATGTATTGGCAAGATCGTTTCGCCGCTTTTATTTTCTAATAAAATAGTGAACTGCTGATGTGACTCTATGTAGTAGTTACTTTTCTGTTGATGAGATAAAACTGTGATAAAGGCAATTTAAGGAAGAAAGATTTTATTTGGTTCTATGGGGATAGGAGTCCATAATGGAAGGTAGGGGGCGTGGCATCAACAGCAGGCATGGTGTACATACAGGAAGCTGAGAGCTCACTCCTTGACCTGTAATCACACACACACTAAGCAAATGAAAAGTTTGGGGAGGCTCTAAGCTCTTAAAGTCCACCCTCAGTGATGTACTTCCTCCAGCAAGACTGCACCTCCCAAATCTTCCCTACAATTCTACCAACTGGAGACCAAGTATTCAAATACTGGAGCCCATGGGGTATGTTTCTCACTGAACCACTATATTCTGCTAACATTAAACAGGTTTCAAAGCTTCCCCAAGCTTCTGGGAAGCCCAAGATATCAATAAAATATATAATATTCAAACTATATCTCATATGAAAATTAACTCAAAATGGATCATCAACCCCAATTTAAAAATGCAGAAGCCTAATATTTCTAGGAAAACAATAACAACAACAACAACAAAAAGCCACAAGAAAAGAATTGTGATCAGGAGTCAGGCATGAAAGTTCTTTAACTTGACACTAAAATCTGATCCCCTAAAACATAATCCAAACAAATTTATAATTACTAGAAAATTTAAGTTTGTTCTTCAAATGATACTGTTAAAAATATGACAAGATATGAACAAACAATGGAGTAGAAGAAAATACTTGCCTGTCTATGGCCATGGAGCTGTATCTAGATTATGTAAAGAATGTCTGAAACCCAAGAACAAGAAAACAAAGTACACGGCTGCAGTTATACTTCTGTTGCCATGACAATGATTGACAGTGAGAGCTCAAGGGAGAAGGGGTGTTTGTTGTTTTGTTTTTGATTATGATCCCAGAGAGTTTGAGTCTGTCAGGGTGAGTAACCTTGTAACAGCAGGGTATGTATACAGTAGCAGGAGGTTGGCTGGTTACAGTGGATGGGCACTGAAGATAATAGAGAATAGTAAATGGGATCAGGTTATAAAGCATTAAGTCCCCCCCCCCAGTGACCAGCTTCCTCCAACAAGGCTCTACCTCCTAAAGGTTCCATAACCTCTATTAAACAAATGGACCTATCGGGTACATTTTACATCCAAACCACAACAGTTAAGTTGGATAATTTTTGAACAGACATTTTACTAGTGATGTATAAATGGTAAATATGTCCAAGAAAATATGTTAAACACCATTAAGTCATCAAGTAGCATCAGGAGACATCACTATAAATCTATGAAAATGTCAAATATTCAGAACTCCAAATATTGAATGTTGAGGGAGGCTACAGCAAAAATAGCATGATCATATATTGCTATGAAATTATGTTACCACTTTGAGAAATAGTTTGACAGTATCTTAGAAGTTGAAGGCATACTCAAGTGTATCTAGCCATTCTGCTTTGATTTATGTAAAAGCAAATGCAAGTTACGTGCACTGAACTTTCTGTATCTGAGTGGTTTTATTAGCTCATTTGTAACAATCTAAAACTGAGGCCAGCTCAAATACCTTTTAATGGGACAAATAATGGTACAACCATGTATTGGAATGCTACTTAGTAATATAAAGGAACATGTTGTTGGCATATGCAGAAACATGGCTGACTCAGATGCACCACACAAAGTAAAATAAGCTGGACTAAAAATACCCAAAATTGTGTTTTATATATATGGCATCATGGAGGGTGTCTATTAGAGTCCATGAACAGATTGTTTATTTCTGCCTGGTGACCTGTGCCCATGGTTAGTAAGGCAAAGGCACATTTAAAAAGTTCTTACAAAATTATGCAAGGGTGACAAGGCTCTGATAGGAACCATGGCGGTCTTAGGTGAGCATGGTAGTCAGGGATGCTCTCCTCCAGGCTAGGGAGCTCATCAGGACTTGTAAAGAAGCAGAGCAGATGTCACTTGCAGGAGTTAGGTAGCTCCGGGGGGGGGGGGGGGGGGGGGGCAACCTTGAGGGCAGAGAGCTTTCAGCTGCAGAGGTTTTCTTTTTTTAAAAAATTAATTTATTTATTATGTATACAGTGTACAGAAGAGGGCACCAGATGTCATTATAGATGATTGTGAGCCACCATGTGGTTGCTGGGAATTGAACTCAGGACCTCTGGAAGAACAGTCAGTGCTCTTAACCTCTGAGCCATCCATCTCTCCAGCCCCCAGCTGCAGAGGTTTTCAAGTCTCCCTCCTAGAACTCAGGAAATGACTGGACTTTGATGGTTAGAGTTCATCAGGGCAACGCATGAGAGCATGATGGCTATTGACAGGCACAGAGGTGGAAATTTTGACCAGTGTGGGTGCAGGAGGTGTCATGGGCTCTCTGGCTTTGTCTAGCTTCAGACAGGCATGCTCCTTACAGTAGCTTTGCTAATGGCTGCCGGGGGAGGATCCAGACAGGCAGCCCTGAGAAGATGTTTAGTTGTTGGAGTAAGGATGTGAACTAGACTTGGCTGTCACAATGAATAGAAGTCAACAGATGACAGTGAATTCTGGAGAAGCAACTCCCAGATCCTTTCCAGGGAGTTTCTTTTGCTTTCTATCTGTCACTGCTCCTTTTTATTCACTTTCACAGATACCCCAAAGCAGTGTTTTCTTGGGGAGATACAGTTAGGCAGGCTGCTTTCTCGTTTCTTGCTGTTGGCCCCTCACACAAACCCTCATTCTCTTGAGGAGGGCATTTTACTGCCATAAGATGAATGGCTTTGGCCACGGGCAGTTCTGCATCTCCCAGGATAACATTTGTCTTTATTTGAAACCATCAACACAGCCTTTAAGTGAGAGCAGGGATCTGTGCGTGCTCTTCTCCTCCGTGTTTTCCAATTGCTCACATTATCCCCTAATGACGGGATGTGTTCCTGAGATGATGCAGAGGCCACTGGACTGCAGAGCAGTCATTAGCTTCCCCTCAAAAATGAAAAGAGAGGCTGCCATTTGAATAATGATCTCTGGCTGTTTTCTTTGTTCACGGGCCATTTCCTTAATTAGGTTTCAAGCTTCATCTCTCTTGTTTTTAACTAAAAAAACTGAGAGCAGAGAGAGAGAGAGAGACAGAGAGAGAGAGAGACAGAGAGAGAGAGACAGAGAGACAGAGAGAGGAAGGAGGAGGAGAATGAATTGTATTGTGGAGGAAAAGAGAGAGAAATGTGTTCCATTCAAAGTAAAAGGCTCATGAGTAAAATGGTAACTAACACAGTGGACACCCCAGTACAGTCCTGGATGGATCTGACCCCTTTGGAGGGATCTTTCTACAGACTCTGTGGAATACCTGTTTCACTTCTCAAATAGATTTTTTAAAACTTGTTTACTTGTGTGTGTGTAGTGTAGTGTAGTATGGGTATGCTGTGTATGCATTTTTTTACTTTTATGTAGATACTTGTTCACGTGTGTGTTATTGTACATGGGTGTGCAGGCCTTAGACTAACAATGGGAGACTTTCTTGATCACTTTCTGCACTATTTATTATGGCAGGGTCTCCCAGTTGAACCCAGAGCTTACCTATTTTGCTAATCTGGCCAGCTTGGTTTGACAGTCCCCTGTTTCTACCTACACAGAGTTGGAATTATAGGCAAGCCAGCCCAGGTTGGCTTTTACATATGGGTTCTGGGAATCCACACTCTGGGTCTGATGTTTGTATGGCAAGTACTTTGCCCACTGAGTGGCTCTCCAGCCCTACTTACCCTGTTATAGATTTTTATTTAGGTGCCAAATTTGTCTTTCCTTAAGCCAACTTTGAAATTGCAATGGCCACCTACCTGTCTTGCTTACATGCGTGATTATGAGTTGGACAGCCCGTGCTCCAAGTTCGCCAAGTTATGAGCCCACTCTGGGATTTGAGACTTCTGTGTGGCCATGCTGGCCTTTGGTAAACTGAAGGTGACAGTAGTGACTCCTTCCCTGGGCTGTTGTGAGGTCAAGCCACTTTGTTTGATGAGGAGCCCTTGGATCAGTGCTCAGGCAGGGCAGATGCTCTGTGAGCCCAGGCTCTGCTGAGCGGCCATTACTGCTAGTGTTATTGGCCCCTGGGGGAAGGTTAAGACTGTGCAGTATTGTGATTTCATAACCCAGGCTGTGGTGAAGGGAAGCCAGTAGGCCTATTGCAGCCATAAATTTTCAAGCATGCTGACAGTCCCATTTATTTTTCCCCAGAATATCATGTTTTCTCACCTGTTGTTTTTAACTTGGGAGCAATTTGAGATGCTGGGAATGGTGTCAGAACAGGAACCAACTCAGAGTATAGACTAAGGCCTTGGCTCATGACCAGCCACTTTTTCAAATGGGGTATTTTGTGTAGTAGCCAATGCTGGATTTTTAAATTTATTTTATTTATTTACCTATTTATTTATTTATTTATTTACTTATTTATTTATTTGAGATAGGGTCTTATAACCTAGCCCTGCCTGACATGGAACTTGCCGTATAGATCAAGATGGATTCGTACTTGCAGTCATTCTTCTGCTTCCCAAAAGCTGGTATTATTGGTGTTAATTATTATGGTTGGTTTTCAAAACCAGATGTTAATAATTTAAAAAAAAATAGACAGGTGATCGCATCAGTCAGCACCTAGGCAGCAGCCAGTCTTTATGTCTTCCGTGAATTGTCTCTGCAGTGGTGATACAGAAATGAAACCCACAGACCTCTCTCTCTTTAAGTCAGGTTGTGGTTTATGGATCAATAGCCTTCATATTACCTAGGAACTAGAGGTACCCTGTCTCTAGCCTCATCCAGAGTTGACACCCGAACTTGCATTTGAACAGCGCTCCTCATTCCTATGCAGATTAGAGTAAGCCAGGCTCTATGATAACTCACTGCCAATGGGAAGATGGACCAAAAATGTCAAGAGTAATACCAGTGAGGTTGGCTCAAGTCTCACTCCAGGGAATGAGAGATTACCTATAGTTGATGACCCTTGACCTGGATATCAACAAAGGAGAGATTGACTGGGTAGACAGAGACTTCTAACAGAAAAAGTTTGCTGAAACAAACAAAATAATTTAAGCAAAGTAGCAAAATAATTTGACAGAGTCCACTGGGTATTAAGGTCACCTGAGCTCAGTGCTCACACACAGCCTGTGCTGGAACTCTGATATACATCAGCTATCTTTACAGTGAGTATACTCAACTTTAGGTTTGTTTCTTAAAAATAATAAAAATGAGTTTGGCATCTGAGCCTAGCTAGATGCTCTGCCACATCTAAGAGACACCGTGCTCTGTCTCAGCCTCCACAGCTCTTTGTGTTCATTGGTGGCTGGGAGTTTCTGCTACTCATCTATCTCATTAGGAAAGTTTGGTTCTTTTGTACAATTGTGGGATTCATAGTTGTTATTACGTGGCCTCATCCTTGATAAAAATCAATGTCTTACAGATAAACAAAATTGTAGCAGGTGGGGAGTACCCAGGCTTATCCCTGCTTCTGGCCTAGGACTGGGCAGCAGCATAGAGACCTGGGAGATCTCCAGTGTCCCTCTATGCTCCCACCCCCTTATGTGTACAAGGACAGTGTTTGCCAAGGTGCAGTATACCATGGCTGTCTTTTTTAACCTATGTAGTCAAGGATAACTTAAAATCTCTGATCCTGGTGTCTCCACCTTGAAAGTGCTGGGATTATATATGTGTGCATGTATGTCACCACACCAGCTTTATGTGGTGCTGGTGTCTAACCCAGGGTCTTATGTATGCACTCTACCAACAGACCTATGTTCCCAAGTTCCGCCTTTTAAAGTTACTTTCCACTTTCTGTTACTAATGTTTCAGGGTTTTTTTTAATTTTTGTTTTTTGTCTTTTTGATCCCTCTCCTATTTTTCCTAGATAACCCTTTGTAGTACACCACTGTGTTTAAGGACAGCTATATAAATCAAAAGAAGCACCATGATAACAAGGAAATGGGAAGGCTAAGGAAGCGCCCCTTAACCAGGACTCCCAGAACACAAAGCAAATGTAAGGAAAGGCAGATAAATGCAGGGCTTGTTTATTAAGGGCAATTCACCTTGAATTCAGAAAAAGGAACTTTTTCAAAAAACGGATTAGTGACAAGATTTGCAAAGAGTCCCCCAGGGGCAGAGGATTAACAAAAGGAGACATTATAGAATGAGATTGAAGTGAATTAACTAATCGATTTTCTGTAAGGGTTAGAAGACACAAGATTTATTTGGAAGATAAATATTTGGTAATTGAAACCTGCAAGTGTTTTGTTGCTGCTTCTTTGCCGCTGATGTTGCTCCATCCTGGGTAGCATCTTAGGGCTATGAATATGGCATGGTGCAGGTCCTACACAAAGGCTACTACATCCTTTTTTTCCCCTTTCAACATTCAGTGTACTTTTTTTGCACTTTAGTGATTCAAAGGATTTTCCCCCTCTAATCAAAGATGTTAGTAAGAATAATTTGCAGCCAGTACTAACATTATTTCTTGTCAACAGGGAAGTTCTTTCTTTCAATAGGAGCCTTGCGCTGGCTCAAAACACTTACCATCCTGTAGGTCCTCTGAGTCCCTGGAAAGTGCCTTGGGATCCATCTTGTCTGTTGACAGTGGAACATGGAAGATTACCCCATGGACAGGTTATAGGGTGTGATGCTCTGCCACTAGGTGGAACCCTAGATGTAGGAGCAGCCACAGGTAGGCTCTGTCATGTGACCCCTTCTTTGAAATGACCTTGCCTGGATATCCTGTATCTGATCCTTCTAGAGGATGCTGGGTTGTATTGTTTGACTCGTTAACTTAGAGGCTTATTGATTTTTCTGATGATCTCTATGATTTCTTTGCCTTTAGGATATAGTATGCTACTTAAAGGGTGGGGGATTGTCAGTCCCTGACATGACTGAATGACTTTACTGTTATTTTTTTTATGCAAGCCACTTTCCCCCTCTTTCCTTCCATTTATATGGTAAATGAATATCTAATTGTATATTTCAACTATTCTGCTTGTAGGTAATAAATAAGGCCTAAAACATGATCACATATGTTGGTTAGAAGACAACCTCAGATATTGATCCTCAGTCTTATTTTTCCTTTTGCCTCAGACAGGATCTTTCATCGGTCTAGGATTTTACCACATAGGCCAAAAGAGCCCTACCACAACCTTCCAAAGGTCTACCCACCTCTTCCCATCTCACCATTGCCAGAATCACAGGTGTTTAGCACCATGTCCAGCTTTTAACATGCGTTCTGGAGATCCTAACTCAAGTCCTCATAGTGTAAGGGGAGTGTTTTATCCATTGGGTCAAACTCCTAACCCCCAAGTTTTAGTTTTGAGCCCAATGGATGAATGGGCTTCTTTAAGATAAGTTAAGTTAAACTAGGCCTTTGGGAGCTAGCTTTCCTACTTGGGCTATAGACTGAGTTCAGTGTTAGCCTGGGTTACTTAATAAGACCTTATCTGAAAATAAAAAAAATGGCTAGGAATATATTAATAGCTTAAGTGGTACAATACCTATCTAGTATGCACAAGGTTTTTCTTTTTTAAGTTTCAATTACTTAGTAAAATGTAGGAAAAGGGAAAAGCTTTTTTAATATAAAAATTAGTATTATTAAAGTTGTCATGGTATTATTAGTAGTAATATTTGCAAATAAAATTTGATCAATTTACCCATTGAAATGAATAACCCTTCTAGTTTTTTTTGTTGCCAGGATTCAGTTCATCTTGCCCCATGATACAAACACACACACACACACACACACACACACACACACACACACACACACACGCACGCACGTACGTATGCACGCTATAGTTCTTTGTAGGCTACCGGGGAAATAGAGTTGGTGACGCACTTGGTGATGTATTGCTTTTATATCCACACATATCTGGACGTGATGAACCATGGCTTACACAGGCATGTGTCTCTACCTGGTCCATTGTTCAAGCATCATTATGTAGAGCAGAAGTCTGATGCAGAATATGCAGTATGACAGAAGAAAGCTCTTCTTTGAAATAGAGCTGCAAAGGCTAATAAAGGAAAGACAGAGACAGCATCAAACACTCCTGTTTCTTGTTTTGGATTCCTGACTCAGCCCCCAGTAGTTTGCATGATTTTTTTTTAACACTAAGCCCAGATTTACTGAAATCCTTGCTATTATATTTAATTTTGTAAGAAATCTGGGCATTTGAGGAATATATTTTCCTCTTACTGGTAACTCCTTGCAGTTGAGGCTTCTAAATCCTTGTGATTTTTTTTTGCTGGGAATAATTCTATCAACTCTCAGATGAAATGAAATTGAGACTTGGCCTCCGGGCTGTTACTTCTCTGTGAGAGCACAAGAGATGAGAGATCTGGAATTGGTTGGGGTGGTTTGGAAGTCTCTTTTAAAACCATCTTTTGTTTGTGGTGTGACTTCCCACCTTGTTTTTGGTTTTTGAAGGTGGTATTTTAACTGAAGAATCTCTTAGTACATGGCTGGGCATCCACAAAATAATTCAGGAAAGTTTCAGGACAAAATAGAGCCAACTATGGGGGCTCATGAATTGCTATATAGATATGTTTGTACATGTTGAGGTCAAAGGATGCTTTCAGTAGTTGGTTTGTTCATTCTGTCATCTGGATCTTGGGGATCATATTCAGGTGCTCAGTCTTGGCTACAAACATTTCACCCCCTGAGCCATCTTGAAGGCCCCCTTCCTCTAATTATTATCCTGTTTATTTTTTTTTTTTCTGGAATGTTCACCAAAGATATCTGCACCACTGAGCATGCATTCTCAGCATGTCCCACTCACCTCCTAACAGCCTTGCACAACTGGAAATGCTCAAAATAGGACTACTTTTCACAAATTTTAACTGAATATGGGGAGATATGAACAAACCTCCATTCACCCCAGCTGGTGCATGGATAGCAGACTAGAGAAACAACTCCATCCAAGTGTAGCTTGGTGAACCAGAGTTAAGTGGATCATTTTCCTCATGGAAGCATGGGTGAGCAAAGGCAGCTGCATCACTGAAAAGCCCAGCATACCATGGGCGATAAGTCATGAAAGCTGTGTCCATTAGCTCCCTGTGAAACTTGCAAGCATCTCCATGGCAGAGATTCCCCTTCCCCATGATTGTGTGCTGTTTATATAACTTTAGGGGTAGACCTGGTGAGTTTTGGATCTTTCCAAACTGCCTAAAGTTGGACATATTGTTTGTTTCCTCCATCTATCCCTCAAGTTGGAAGTCAATCTATTCCAAGGGGACACTATGCCCACATGCCAGTAATTGATGGATTATGACACCAGCCTCTCCTAATGGCCTGTTTCTTGTTTCTTCCTCTGCCTCCTTTACCTCCTCCTTCTAGTCCTACAATTCCCTGGACCATGTGACCACTTCTGCAGACTTCCCGCTTTGCTGGCTGCTCTCATATCTTGCTATCATTGTTCTTGTTTATGTCCACTTTCTGCACTGTCTTCCCTGTCATTTCCTCTTCTGCCTCTTGACCCATTCTTGGGTCTCTGCAGTGACAGCAGTTCTTCAGAGAAAGCACTAGGTCTTCCTTGTTGACATAATAGCTGGAGAAGTTTGACATTGGATACAATGTCATGTGTGTTCTGTACTTTTCTTTGCCTAATGACTCCTTTCTAGATTGATGGGTGACATCTGGTCCTTAACAGGTATTTAGTAAAAGTTTGCTGAATAAGAGCATAGAAGACTGGGGAGTGATGCTATTGACCTTGCCAGTGCATGAGTGAAAGGGATGATTTGCTTTGACTTCAGATGAATCTGTTGCTTGGCTTTGTTCATTGGGAAGGAACTACGTCAGAAGAGTTCCCTGTTCTACTGAATGAGTGGACATAGGGATTCACTCAGTGGGATCATTTCAGAAGTGCAGCTTCCACAGCAGAGCATGTTTGCATCTAAGCATGGAATGCACAGCTAGACTCTCTGCAGTATGCTGACCCGTAGGAAATTTCAAAGCATAGCTCTGAAACCCCGGGTGTTCGTTCAGAGATGCCTGGTCTTCTCACTTGTTTAGAGTGCTGTCCATCTCCAGTGCTGTCTGAGAAAACACTTTACGGGAGTGCTGGCTCTCCGGTTATGCACGCCTTCTATGAGCTGCTATGGTGATAGGGTAGGAGATTGGTTGGGTGCTCATGTGCTGTGACTCCCTTGCCCCTGTCTAGGAATCCTCCTCTTTTCCCACTCTTTGCCAACCCACATTGAAGTTAGCCATCTGAAGGGCAGTTTTCTCTACAAATTCCAAATCCCAGACCTAATAACTTGCCTGTTTCTGGAGGTTTTATATATCCTTGTCCCCAGCAGTTGACCTGTTCTGTGTGACTGTGAAGAAAAGACAGCTCTCTTATGGAGGGACCTTCTGCTGCCCTGAAGCTAGTGCCACCTTGGAGGTCACTGACATGCATTGGCTGTACAGGGCTGAGAGTATGGTGGCTGCCCAAAGTCTTGTAGTGATCAGTTCACACCGGAGATGGATCATTGGAAGTTTGAGGCTCCAGGTTTGGAGATGACCGGTGATAGACAGTGACAAAGCAAGGTGGAAAGATTCTGGCGTGCATGTCACATGGATATCTTGGGGGAGGTGGAACTGGATGGGTTTTTTTTTTTTTGCCTGAGAAAATATTGACTCCAATTTCAAATGTTGCCAAGTTCCTCTTTAACCATTTGACACACAGAAACTCAGAACTTCCTCAGCACCCTTGTCAGATAGTCATTATTATTATTATTATCATCACTTTTTGGATTGATAAACTGAGTCAGAGGCTGCCTGTGATATAGTCTTCAAGAACTCATTGAGAGCCAGTGAAACGTCTAAGATCCCATTCAGAACCCCTGTGCCCTGAGCTCCCAATGGAGGAGGCCTCTATCTTCCTCTTGAACTCCTTCAAGGCCAAATAAGACTTGCCTATGTGATGAGAGGGTCTGTACTGAGACAGTATAAGGACAAGTGAGATAGCAGGGCACAGAGAGTCATGCTTCCATGCTAGGGCTGTCCAGCAGTGGGAGAGTGTCCTTAATGAGTGTCAAAAAAACCCCTCAGTACAAGAATGCAGGGCTCACTTTCTTGATAAAGATGCTTTGGGCAGAACTTTGGCTTTTGGAGGGACATAGCTGCTATGAGAGCCATCAAGATTTGCATTCTTTATAGAAATTAATTCTTTATCCTGAATTCTCTCCACCCCTGATTCTTGGTTTATTTGCATAGATGAGTCTGTGTTGCAGGTAACGTTCACTCTACATCCTGGAAGTGTTTAGTGATACTCTGTCTTTTCCCTTATCTCTGTAGTTCTGAAAACTCAAAAGTCACCAGATACTGTCAAGGCCTCCAGCAGGAAAAAGTGATCCCCAGATGAAACAGCTGATCTTAATGTCCCTGTCCTCTTCCTTAAGAAGCCTTGCCCATTCCTACTCCTAGGGTCTCAGTAGTTTGGGGTGAGGAGCCTTGGTCTATCAGGTCTCAGAAAATCTCTCCATTTTGGTGGATAAACGCATGAAGATTCTTGTTCCTTAACTTCTGTAGGAAATAATTAGAAACTTTATATTGTCAATTCACACATATTTTATAACATATTAAAAAATAACATTTTATAGTGATATAAACCAAGGAATGGGGTTTAGGAAACAAAATAAAGTTTTTCCTTCCTTTCTCCTTTATTTGCTTATATTTTGCATCTGTTTATTTTTTCTATAGTTATCATGATTGCTTATATAATCCAAGGGAAAAATGTATCATTTTACCTTCTAGATTTTTGGGAGATTCTTAGGGGAACCTTAGATGGGGCCCCTGAGACAGTTTGCTTGCATGGAAGCCTTCTCGTGCCTTCTATTTACCTCTCTCAGACTTTGCTTTCCCTAGTTTAAAAATGATGTTCACACAGTTTAGAAAACAAAGCAAAACACACAAAACAAAAGAGGTGTCAAAATTCTGCTGTCTACCCAGTCTCACTGCAAATGGAATTTTACAAGCTTTATCTTTTTACATGGATTTAATTTTCAACACAATCTGCTTACAAAATATGTATCTTATGCAGTTTCATATACACATGTCTATAATGCACACTGTTGTATAGACATTGGTGGAAGCATTTTATTGTATTTTATTTTTTGATACAGTAAATGGTAGTCTGGGACAAAGGCCAGGGTTGTTTGATGAGCTGTTTAATTAATGTCCCCAGCATACACCTGAGTCTGTCACACTCCCCTTAGTACATTATTACATTTTATATCAGTTATTAGTACATTTCTTTGAATTTGACATGTTATGTATTTTTAATCATGCAAATAATGAATGGATGTGTGCTCTTCGTGAAGAATTTGAATAACCCAGTGTTACATAGAGAGAAATTATAGTTCTATTAATTCTACCCTATGACTCTGGAGTAAAATAAAATATTTCCAGCTTAGTGTTTGCCATTCTCTGATTAGAGAAATCATCGTTTATTGTCAGAACAGCCAGGAAAAATAATATGTTCCAATAGGCACTAACATTGACAGCAAACCACCTGGGAACAGAATTACATGTTTTAGGAAATGCCTTGAGTTTAGTTCATATGTTTGCTACACAGAAGCCTTAAATCAAATTGTGAAAACATGCTAGTGCTCAGACATGATAGAGCCTCAGATGTAGCTCAGTTGGCAGAGGGCTTGCTTAGGTGCACAGAACCCTGGATTCAATACTCAGAGCACATATACTCAGTGTGGCATGACATACCCATAATCCCAGTACTTAGAAGGTGGAGACAGGAGGAGTTCAGTATTATTAGGAGCTGTTCAGTGAGTGTGAGTGTGAGGGTAGCAGTCTCCCGAAAAAACATTGCTTAGTACCTAGCTACAAGGACTAATAGAGGCCAAAAGGCGTTGTGTCCTGATGCTGCATGTGTGCTGCAGACAGATCCCCATCTCTCTTTACAGGCCAGGAAGTATTTGTGGATCTTCTGGATGCTCACAAATAGGACACAGGAATTCTGAACTCATGTTCACAGCTATGGAAAGGTTGAAGAAATGAGCTTAGGTGACAGGAAAAATGACAGCTTTTACTTTTGCTAATTTCTAGCCAAAATTCACTGTCATATTAATTAGAAAGGGAGGTCATAAGCCAGAACAATGCCTGTGACTTTGTCACCATCGAAGCCACTGGTGTTTTCATGCTGAGTCTGGGTTGATGCAGACATCTTCTTGCTGTTGCGCATCTTCCACACAGCTGATCATAAGGACCATTGAATCAACCATGATCTTCTTTGTAGTGTACTCCCAAGAAAACAGTCATATTTGTGCACCACAAATCTATGTTTTAAGCATTTAAAAACAGTACTATTTTCTTCTTCTGTGTTTCCACATGAAGGTAATTCTTAAAGGTGGTTCTGAGTTTATTGACTAAAGCTCCAGTAGCATTTGTCCCACAAACCTGATCATCTTGAAGGCAGAGCACAGCATAATAGTAAGGACCATATAGATAATTTGACTAGTCTGTGCTGCAGAATATTTATTTAACTATGTGAAGATGTATTGCACTTGTTTATGTATGTTATAGAATATTTGTTTAACTATGCAAAGGTGTGTTGCATTTGTTTAATTACGTAAAGATGAGTTGCTGTTTTACTTTGCTTGCCTAAGACACCTGGTTGGTCTAATAAAAGCTGAAGGGCCAATGATGAGGCAGGACTCAGGGGCAGGAGAAGTAAGGAGGGGAGGAATTTAGGCTCCAGGGGAAAGAAAAGAAACACTTGGGAGGAGGCACTGAGGAAGTAAGAAATTAAGACAGACTGAATGAAAGAAAGGTAAAATCCCTCAAAGCAAAACATAAATGAATAGAACCATGTTAAGTTCAATTAAAAGAGCCAGTGAGACAAGCCTAAGCTAAGGCTGAGCATTCATCATTACTAAGTCTCCATGTCTTTATTTGGAAGTTGGTTGTTGGCCCAAAGAAAATGCCAACTAGAGATCTACTTAGAGTTTCCAAAACAAAACAAAACAAAAAAACAGGTATCACATTGATTTTATGTGTGAGTTTTTGAAAAAGGGGGAAAGAAAATTGAGTTTCCCTGCATTCTCCAAATTGCTGTAGAATTCTACATCTTTTTTTTTTGAACATGTGTGATAGTTATTATTCATGGTATAAGATGGAAATGACACATTATGAGAAACACATCACAATATTATTAGGACAAATCATATAATTATTCCCTGGATTAGTGACCCTGGAACTTATATATAATGAATAAGTCAGAGTTTAACCAGGCAGAATTCTACATCTTAAGAGCAACATACAGGTTAAGAGTGGCAGCTTCCACTGGTAAACCTAGTACTAGGGAGATTGAGGCAGAAGGATCAAGTTCAATGCTATGTTGGGCTAAATAGTAAATTCTAGGCTGGCCTGAACTATAATACTAAGTTCTGTCAAAAGGAAAAAATGTAAAAGAGTATTGTGTGGACATTTCTTAATTTCTTTATCTCTTCAGCTTTTAGGCCTTGAGTTCATAACTAACAACCTCAAATATGAGGAGCTGAGGACTTGTGTCATTCATGAGGGTCTTGGTTTGCTCACAACTGATAAATAAGGAGGAAGATGTACAGAGACATTTTCATTTATTTGATCACATTATACCATTTTGCCTGTGGAGACATATAAAAATGGTTTTATTTGTTTGTTTTCAACCCCAGAAGTGTAGCAACTGACCAAAGAAAGGATTTTACCCATTATCAGTTTGATGAACACATGAGTTCATTGGAGTTTCTTGCAAGAGCATAGGTGACTGTGGACAGCTATAACACTGGAAAGTCCCTGAGGTAACATCCGGTCAGCTACACCATTGAAGGCTCCTCCACAGATGACTGTGAGAGAGAAGAGTCCTGATGAAGATCAGTGATGACTTCCTTAGTCTCACAACCCTCCTTTCTCCCTCCATGGAGAAATTTTAACAGGCTAAATGTCATAAAAGATTCATGCAGGCCATCAAAGCTGCAGTGTTTTGAGATGATCATGGTCATGTCCAACCCGGGGGACACAGCTCCGCTAGATTCCTGAAGTATTTAATGAGAGAGATCATGTGATTTTACACAAATATACAAGTTTTTCTTAACAAATAGAAGAGTGTATATCTGTATTATATCTTTCTTACCCTAAAACACAAAAATCTGAAGAGGTGAAGAACTTTCCAGTGTCAGGATGGAAGGGAATCTTTGGTTTGTTATCAGCCCCAGACTCCTTAGTTTCTCACTTGTTGATATATGATTAGTCTTGTCTCTTTGAAATGGATTGCCTCTAAGATTTTAAAGTTATCAGGAAAATCTTCTGTGTGCTGGACTTAGCTAAATCTACCAGAAAATCATTTGGCTCGGAAAGTGATGATATTTTTAAAGGGCTCAGATGATTTTGCATCTTGGCATGAAGAGGGTCCATTGTAGGGAGCTCATTTGAGGGCTGTTTCTATGGGGGTAAAATTAGAGGGTCCTTTGCTGCAGACTCAGAAGATCCATAGAATCCTTTGGGCAATGGGAGGTAAGGTGATGTTTATTTATTTATTTTTAAGATTTTATTATTATTATTATTGTGTGTGTGCAACTGTGTGAGTATATATGTAAGTTGTGTGGTTGTTCTAGTAGAGTTACAGCTGGTTGTGAACTGCCTGATACAGGTTCTGGGATTCCAACTCAGCTCTTGTGCAAGAGCAACAAGCTCTTTTAACTGCTGAGTCATCTCTCCAGTGTGGGAAGATTTATTATATGCTTAGCAGGAGCCAAAAGGCTAAGAAGTAATGCAAGGTGTTTAAATGAAGAAGGCTGGTACTGTGGGTCATTTTCCCGGCCTCTGATATCAGCCATAGGGAATTACATCTCCGAATGTCCTTATCCTTTGTACAGAGAAGGGAAGCTGAGGCACCAACATCTCCCTTCAGCAGGAAGGAGATGAGTTGGTCAGTTAGTTCAGGATAATGGTTCTCTATATTTACAGTAGAAGCCTAAGGTCCAGCTGTGCTGTACACTGGTTGTTTCTTATATTTGGTTTGGGAGCGACAGAGTTAAAGGTTCTTTCAGATGCAAGGTCTTAGCATACATTCTGGTTTGGGCTCTGTAACTACAGAGACCACTTGAGCAGCTGCAAATGGCATTAGCTCTAAGCTTGTTACAGATCTTGCAGGCTCATTCATTGATTGCCTTCGATTTCCAGGACATCTTGGATATAGAATTAAAAAGACTTTAGTTAAGCCAATTAACTTTTGTGGTGCCTGAGCAACTAATATGGTGTGCTAGAGAAGGTCATTGATGTTATTCAAATAGCAGCTTTATTTGTGCTGGGATTAAGGAAACCAGGCAAAAGGTCCAAGAATATTTTATAATGTGTTACTTCTGGGTTGTAGAAGCTTGGCCTTTTCATCTGAGTATGACCTTAATTACACATACAAGTGATTGGGTCACATTTTCCTTTCTGGAGATTGAGACTTGATTGCATCCCCTCTCAAGTATCCATCGGACAAATTGTTCCCAGCCAAGTTTTTAGCATGAGCTTTTATCTTGCTCTCAGTTATTAAGCTTTAAAACTCAAGTGTGATGTTAAGGGCCTGGGCTCTGGGACCTTACTGCCTGGGTTCAAATCTTTGATTGCCCTATGCTTCCAGTGCCCGTTTCTATCACTCAGACCCTACAAGCAGCTCCAAGCTGGGAGTTCCTTGACTAAGGATTTGGATGTGTCCACTTGAGTTGTGTGGCTTTCTATTTCCCATGAGAGGTGAGCAGAATTGGTGAGTATTGCTCCCAGGCTCAGGAGTTCAAGAAGTAGGCATGTCTTCTTTGGACCTCCTCCTCACACCTATTGGCTGAATGCAGAAGAGTGCAAAGTCAAAGAGATGAGTAGAGCCACACAGCGGGAGGGTCATGAATGCCCGAATCACCACCTGGAAAACAGCCTGCTTGTCAAGAAGTGGTTATATGAGCAAGAAATATACCTCTGTGTGTTAGGTCTTTGAGATTTATGGCATATTATTATAACTTATGACCCTTAATTGATAACATAGTTGATATTGTGAGACCTTGGGCAAGTGTCTTGAATATTCTATACCTCAGTTTCCTAACCTGTGATGAGGAAAATGACTTTGACCTGACCCAATGCAAGTACTCAGTAAGCATGGGCTGTTCCTGTTAATGAGGAATTGTCTCTGTCTTTCCCTCTGATTTTCAGGGAATGAGAAGGATTGTTGCTTTCAGTTGGAGCATCAGCAAATGTGTCACACATTGAGGAGTGCAGGCTCACTCAAGCAGCATTTGATTATCTATGCCTTGGCTGCAGTTAAACTTGTTAATGGGCAGAGAGAAGTTTGTTCTCTGACACATGTGAATCTGCAGTCATTGTCTGGTTTGTGAGGTTGTGAGGAGTCTGTATCTCGAAGATTGTCTCATTTCATAGCTTTGGGTACTTACGCAGTAGTGCAGAAAATCCTCAGAAATTGCAGATTAAAAATAAAGTATTAAGTGTGTTGGAGAGATGGCTCAGTGGTTAAGAGTGCTTGCTGTTCTTATGGAGGACTCAAAGTTAGGTCCTAGGTTCTAGGTCAGGCAGCTCCTAATTACCCTTAACTCCAGTTCTGAGAGATACGGTTCCTTCTTCTGTATTCCAAGGGCACGTGTGTGTGTGTGTGTGTGTGTGTGTGTGTGTGTGTGTGTGTGTGTGCCCGCGCGCGCGCGCGTGCGTGCGCGCACCCACAGGAAGCTTTATTTTCTTATTATGACACAAATGCACTTAGCATCCCTCTCAGCAATTGCATACAGAGTGTCACTTTAACACACAACACTTCAGAGCTATTATGTATCCAAGTAAATACACTTGCAAATCTTTTAAGCTGACATTAGGAACACTTCTTAACTGTGAGCACAACACACACACACACACACACACACACACACACACACATACACACAAACAAACAACAATAAACTCTTAGAATTTATACTAAGGCCACCATTTGGTTGGCCTTGTACACCGACACTCCCCATCACATTGAACACCATATTACACTAGCACACCAGGGCAATAATGGTTCAGTCTAGCCATTTGCCTCTGACTTAATGTCCTTGTATGAAATAATGTCATATCCTCGCTCAATTTTATCACCATAGAGTTCAAATTTGTCAGTGACAATTGTCCAGTTGACTATGTTGAGCTGTAAAAGCTTATGTGACTTTCAGGATGAAAATATATAGGGACAGTAGACAGACTGAGGAGAGATAACCATCTTTTAATTCAGGAGCTGTCAGTCTGGACACACTAGGAATCTGTCAGAGACCGCCCACTGTGGAGCCCGCTGCCCTGGGGCTCCTTGATTTAGTAGCCTCTCCAAGCATCTAGCCAGGAGTGTGTACTTCAGGAACTCTGGGGCTTGGACTTGGCGGATTCTTGGGATTGTTTCTCCCTGCGGTAAGGCACAGTGACTTTGGGTATAGTTGCTTTGACTGAGAAAATTGCACTCCTCAAGGATTTACTTCAAACTTCACAGACCTAGAAAAGGACAATAGAAATAATATTCGCTTTTTGACTTTGGTGACATTTTTTTGGCTGTACTTGTATAAAGCAGGATGGTTTATACAACATGACACTTTCAATGTTCAGAAGAAAAGCGTTGTTCTGTGACTGAGAACTCCAAGCCCGTTAGTCATGTTGTGCTCACATTTAAGAAGTGTTCCTAATGTCAGCTTAAAAGATTTGCGAATTTATTTACTTGGATACATAATAGCTCTGAAGTGTTGTGTGTTGAAGTGACACTCTGTATGCAATAGTTGAGAGGGATGCTAAGTGCATTTGTGTCATAATAAGAAAATAAAGCTTCCTATAAGCA
This sequence comes from Sigmodon hispidus, assembly GCA_004025045.1. Classification (NCBI taxonomy): domain Eukaryota; kingdom Metazoa; phylum Chordata; class Mammalia; order Rodentia; family Cricetidae; genus Sigmodon; species Sigmodon hispidus. The sequence continues at coordinate 2,006 of PVIH01000987.1, read as the reverse complement.
GAGACCTAAAAATTGTGGATGATTAGTTTTACTGCAACACCTTTAGTGACGAATGTGAAAGCTGTCATCGCACCCTGCACACATACAGACTCTAGCAGCCTGTTTCCATCAGAAGCACGCAATCCACAGTAACTGGCCAGGAGCACTCATGGCTCCGTGAACTTATTTGAAAAATGCCACTGCCAGGAGCCACTTTTGGAGTTGATTTGTCTTCTGAGTTGTAGAAATTGGTTCAAGGTTACTTCCTCTTGTTGGGATGAGACAGTAACCTTTTCTTTAGAAGTTAGGACAATGCTTGGACTCTATTGCTACCTCCCATCATCATCAATTTATTGCTATCTCCACCATCATTACCAATGTATTTTGAGTTCTTTGTTGCATGTCCAGCTTCCCCTAGGACTTTCACTTACCTGATTGTTCCCAGAACACTGTGGATCCCGGTACTGGCCATTTTTCTGTTCAAGAGTGGAGTCTGGCAGAGGGCAGGAGAAAGCTTCTTCTATGGATAGCAGGTTGTGCTGTACAGACTTGACCTTTATGTACCTGCTTGGAAAGTGCCTGTTCTTAGCCTCTGACTTCCCAGTTGGTACACATTGGTGGTCCCCCTCTCATTTGATTCCTAACCACCAGCAGCTGGCTTGAACATGTCAATATCGTTGCCACACAGTTGACATGCATTCTTGTCTTCCTGATCTGTCATGGTCAGCTGTCTTGATTAAGAGTCACACCAAGTGGATAGAGCAATAAGTGCATCACTTTGTTCACATGCCACCTAAGATACCAACATTTTCCCTCCCTTTTGTTCTCTTTTCCATCAATCCTTTGTCTTCCTGTTTATCATTATCTTATGGTGGTTCATGATGATCTTACTACGAGAACAGAGTCCTTCATAGACTGCTCCTCCCCTGAGGCAGGGAACTATATACCATTCCATCAGCTCCTTCGCTAGGGCCTCTAGCTTAATAGTCATGAGACTTCTGACCAATCACAAGTTAGCTTAATAGTCATTTTCCAACCCTTTCAGAGGCCCTCTTTCTACCTGGTGACTGTGACAACCAATCATTCCCAGTTTGGGCTAGAATACTTCCCCAGAGCTGGAAGAGTGACATCTCTGCACTATAAGCAGGAGTGTCCTAGTGAGGTGCACATTTAGATGGAAATGACCCACATAGCTATATTTTACCTTACGCTTATTACTAAACCCTCCAAAATCTTTTTATTCCGGAGTAACCACATGTATTTTCCATTCTAATATTTTTTGTAGGGCTGGATTTATGGAAAGATCTTGTTTAAATTTGACTTTATCCTGGAACATCTTGCTTTCTCCATTTATGGCAATTGACAGTTTTGTTGGGTATAGTAGTCTGGGGTGGCATCTGTTGTCTCTTCTCTCAAGACCTTTCTGGCTTTTAGATTCTGCTTTGAGAAGTCAGATATAATTCTGATAGTTCTGCCTTTATGTTACTTGGCCCTTTTTTTGAAACTTTTTAATATTCTTTCTTTGTTCTGTATGTTAATGTTTTGATTATTATGTAGTGAGAGATTTCCTTTTCTGGTCCAGTCTAATTGTTGTTCTGAATGCTTCTTGTACCTTCATAAGCATACCTTTCTTTAGGTTAAGAAACTTTTTTTCTCTAGTTTTGTTAAAAATATATTCTGGGCCTTTGAGCTGGGATTCTTCTCCTTCATATATTCCTATTATTATTAGTTTTTGTTTTCTCATAGTGTCCCAAATTTCCTGGATTTTTTATCAGAATTTTTTAGATTTAATTTTTTCTTGGACTGATGTGAGATTCTCTCTACCATCTCTTTTTTTTTCCTTCTTTATTTTGTATTTATCAAAAAAAACAGTAAAAAGAATTTAAAAATGCCGAAGAGTTAACAATAACTATACAGAGGATAATAATCATAAGCATGGCTTATCAAGGGTGGAAATGCAAATAAGATTACTACACATATATTTTCTTTGTGTTCAGCTTTCCCTCTGAATTTTTTTTTCCATCCCT
>PVIH01000986.1:89244-273538 GCA_004025045.1 Sigmodon hispidus | reverse complement strand
GGTGGGTGACTGGGTGGTGGGTGGCTGGGTGGCTGGGTGGCGGGTGGCTGGCCCTTTTAGTCCTCTTCCTTCTCTCTTCCTTTTTCTCCTCCCACATTTCTCCTTCTCTTTATTTTCTTCAGCCCCGCCTATCTTTTCTCCTGCCTCACTATTGGCCATTTAGCTCTTTATTCTCAGGTGTTTTAGACAGGCAAGGTAACACAGCTTCACAGAGTCAAACAAATACAACATAAAAGAGTGCAACACATCTTAAAATAATATTCTACAATAGCTGGCTTTGCCAGAGGCTAGTTCAGCCAGCCTTGACCCTTCTTTTTCTTTTCTGGAGTTGGTCTGTTGCCTTAGTAATTCCTGTGTACAGAACCATCTTTCTTGCTCCATGGAGGAAATGTTCTATTTGAGTGTAAGCTGACTATAGACTATTTAAAGTGTATTAGGGAACGTTCTCACCGAAAGACCTTTATAAAGCAAGTAATTACCTGTAAATCATGTTTTTAATTCGTTTCTGTGTGTTTTCTTTTTGTTAGTAGTTTTTGTCTTTTTTTAGGTGTGAATTTTCCAATGAATAGTATATTTAAAAGAAGAGTATACTTAGAAGTAATACAGCTCATCTTTGAATTTTTCTTCTTTTAATTAATATCCCTGATACAGCAGTTTGAGGGTTTTTGTTTGTTTGTTTATTGTTGTTTGACAAATATTGAGTTGCTTTTTTTCTAAGAAAAAGAGAAAATGACACTGTCTTAAGTAGGAGATGACACTGCCATTTGTAGACTGTGGAGAGTTGCCAAAGACAGGCTGGCTGGGCCCCTGTATGCTAACTGTACCTTTGTATTGAGATATGATCTCTGAGCCCCTGCTGATCTGTATTGCAGCTGGTGGACAGCGAGGTGGTCATGCTGTCTGCCCATTGGGAGAAGAAGAGGACCAGCCTGTCTGAGCTGCAAGAGCAGCTACAGCAGTTACCAGTTCTCCTCCAGGACTTGGAGTCCTTGATGGCAAGCCTGGGTAAGTGTGATGTGTGCATGACCTGGGTAAGTGTGATGTGTGCATGACCTGGGTAAGTGTGATATGTGCATGACCTGGGTAAGTGTGAGTGTGCATGACCTGGGTAAATGTGATGTGTGAGGGAAAGCTGTTTCAACAGGACTTGGCTGTCATTTCAAAGCTTTTTAAGAATTCCTCAAATTCTTAGCTAACCTTTCAAAAATAATAGTGTGTTCTCATTGTCTTAGTTTGATTATACAGAAAAATATAAGAAATTCATTTCTAAAATTTACCACTGCGCTTTCTGCCTCCAATCAGCTAAGGAAACAATTTTAGTTTTTTTAATCTTGTGTGTGTGCATTTATTTACCTGTGTGTGCCCACAATTTTGTATGCAGGTGTTTATGTACATGGAGGACAGGAAACAACCAGGGGTGTTGTTTATTTGGAACTAGTGTAGTGCTTTGTTTTTGAGATGGTATTGCTGGGTAGTGATGGTGCATGCCTTTAATCCTAGCCTTTGGGAGGCAGAGGCAGGTAGATCTCTGAGTTCAAGGCCATCTTGGTCTACAAAATTAGTTCTAGGACAGCCAGGGCTATTACAGAGAAAAGATGTCTCAAAAACAAAACAAAAGGAAAGAAAAAAAGATGGTGTCTCTCATTCTGATGTGAGGTTCACTGATAAGGCCAGCCAGTAGGCCCAGACATCTGCCTGTCTCTGCCTACTCAGTACTGTGACTAGAAGCAGGCTACCCTGTTTGACCTTTTATAAACTAAGTAACTCTCTGTCTCTCTGTCTCTGTCTGTCTCTCTGTCTCTGTCTCTGTCTCTGTCTCTCTCTCTCTCTCTCTCTCTCTCTCTCTCTGGCCTGGTCCTCAGGCTTAAGCTAAAGCATTTTATTGGCTGAGCCATCTTCCCAGCCTTGTTGATTTTTAAGTGACTGAAGACTGCCTTTGTATAAAACATTTGGTCATTTTGTTTAAAAGTATAAATAGAAAAATAAAAGGGTTTTAACCCGTAACTTTGTCCTGGCTGGAGAATATACTCTAGACATTGCTTTTAAAGTTTAGGCTTTCAGAGATTCATAGTACTGTTCATGTCTTATAGTATTTTTGCCCTTCAGATGTTAGACATGATGAGTTGGGGTGCCTGTTGGGCTACATTTGAACTTTATAGAAGTTCATTTTTGTTACTTTTCATTTGGATGCGCTTATATGAAGAGAATTATCTGTTGTGTTTGATGCACACACTTGAGGGTAATATTGTGGTTCACTGCTCCCAAAGGACAAAATTAGAGCAATGTAAAGATCACAATTGGGTTTACTTTTTACATTCTGAGTTGTATTTATTTAGTTGTAAAATGGAGTACCATTTATTTTCTAATGGTCTTATACACAGAAAGGTCTGTAAGGAAATACAAACGGAAATCAAAGTGGAGTAGTTATTTCAAAGTTTGTAGGGCAGGGACAGAGAGGTGAGACCTTTAATTGGCTCACTGAGTTTAGTCAGCATGCAGAGCGACAAGTTTGCTCCTGATAGTTACATACAGTTTCTTGAATATTTTCCTATTTACACCTCACTACCTCGCTTTGTCCTTCATGGTATAGAAAAGACCTTCTGAGTCTGAGGAGAAATGTAGAGCTTGTGTGGTCTGTAGCACTCCATCTGCATTGTTCTGTTTCTGTTGATTCTCTCATTGAAACTAACAGTCCTTCTAACTGGTAGACATTGCCATTCTTCAACAGTTTTGGTTTTTTGGGGGTTTTTTTTTTGTTGTTGTTGTTTTATTTTTGTTTTTTGTAGCTTGCCTGCTTGAACCTTCCCATTCACTTGATGTTCATTGTTTTATATTTCTTTGTTTATAGTAGCTGCCCCTTTTCCTCCAAAGGAGAGTAATATTGTAGTTATTCTGTGTTTAATGCCATTTTACCAATTGAACACATTTTTTTGCAATAATTTTTATAGTTACTTTTATTTGGGAGATGCAGCCTAAGTGTTTCTTAAAGTGTACTGTGTGTTTGGGCTAGAGATATTAAATGATTGAAAGGCCTAGAAAGGATCAGCACAAGCTAGCGACCAGCCTAGCCTCATAGCGAGTTCCAGGCAAACCTGGGCTTCAGATTAAACTATGTCTTAACAAAGCAAAGACACACACACAGTGAATGACTGTGAGATGGCATTTTACCAATCCAGAATATGCTCAAAGAAAGATGTTTTAAAATTGTGAGTCTTTTGTCTAAATAACTCAATTTCATACGATCAGTGCTAATACCATAATGGAAGCTTTATGAAATTGGATTTTATGGAGTAGCTTTTTTAAAAGTGTCAGTGTCATTAATGTACTTTAGACATTAATATTTAATGAGCGTGAACATCATTCTTTGGAAAGGAAGTGCTTCTTGGTGTTTCAAATGATAATTCATACACTATTGAATTTCATTTTTGAACTCTTCAAAATATTACATGTCCTGTCATAATCTAGATACTTACACATCATTTCCCAAGGCTTAACTAGTTATACAATAATAAAAAATAAAAGCAACATAGAAGACAATAGTAACTGACCTTAACTTTGTTTTCTGAGTTTTTTATTTTGATGCTGTGTGTGTCCTCCCATGCCTGCACCTATGTGCTCAAGTGTGGGGATGCATGCTGAGGTGTGCACATGGAGGTCAGGCCAGCCTGAGCACCCCTTCTTCTCGTCCTTGTGGGAGGAGGGACCCTCTTACTCCCTATAGTATGTGTCAGACTGGCCATGAGTCTCAGGATTCACGGTTTTCTATTGCTCATTCCCCGCAGCAGTGCTGTTCAGATGTGCACTACCGCATGTGGCTTTTTGAAATGAGTTCTGGAGATCAGAACCTAGACCCTACTCTTTATCTAGTGAGCCATCTTTTCACTTTTCAGCCAACCTTGACTTTTTTTCCTGTTTTCTTTTTTCATGGCTTTGTTGAGTGTGGTACTTTACTCACCCCTCTTCCCATTTCCCAGGCTTACGTCTTTGGTCTTGCCTTGTTTCCTGGACGGTCTGCCTTGAAAGAGTAAGGAATTTGTATTATGTGAGCAGTTTAAGACCTATGATGGTGCTTTTAGCTACACTATCCTGTGGCTTAATAAATTGGAATATTGAAAACTTATTCCCTCAGGAATTATTAAGTAGCAAAGGCTAATCCATTCATATTGATTTTTTTTTATGAGATATGGTCCGTCTAACTTACAAATGCCTGTTTAATTGATATTTACTGGTAAGACTGCAATTTAGGAAATAATTGATAAAAATATGCTGGAAAGTCAAAAAACAGTGCGTATGAACTTCCAGCTCTGACATTCTTTCTCGGTAGATTTCTCAAATGCTCCTGGCCTCAGTCTCTATCTGCAGATGAGGATCTGAACATTCTGTGGGTTCGCATCTGTAGATTCAGCCAACTGCAGACAGAAGATATTCATTCATTCATATTAAACACATACATGGGTTTGTTTTCGATCTCGTTTCCTAATCAATACAGCACAAGTATTCACATAACACTTTCTATACTGTACTAGGTATTTTAAATAATACAGAGCTGGTTAATGTATATGGAAGGGTGAGTAAGTCACATGCAAATACTTGGCTGTTTTATGCAAGGAACTTGAACATTCAAAGATTTTGGCAGCCATGGGACTTTAGGAACTAGTCCCCAGGGCTACTGAGGGATGACTCTTGTGATCTGCTGTCATCTGATATGATACACACTTTACCCACTTTACCCAGGGTAGCTGGAGATGGCTGTGAATAGAGACCTCATGCCCCATTTGATGGGAGGCATGGTGAGAGGTAGTGGAGGTCAGCAACACGGCAGGACAGTACATAGAAAGGCTTTATTATTATAGAGAAATATAGAGAGAGGGAAAGAAGAGAGAGAAAGAAAAGAGGAGGGAGGATTGGAGAGGGTTAGGATTAGGGTTAGGAGTTAGGGTTGAGCCGGTGGGAATTCTTCTTAAGTGGAGTTTGAGATCAGAACTCAGGGCAAATTGTAGCTTCAGGGGCTAGAACTGAGTCCTAAAGGTGACTATACCTGCTTCATAGGGTAGTTGCAGGATTAAATGAGATGACCAAGGTCAAATCACATAGCACATGGCTGGCATGTACATCGGTGTACTATGGGCTAGTCTTTATTTCTGTATCTGGATCAGCTCTGCCATGACTGTCTGCCTTGAAGGTATGGACATTCTGCTAGCAGTTTGTCTAATTTTTGCAAATTTACAAAGTCATTTTTCTGTAACAAAAGGTAGATACTGTGTAGTTTAGATTGGACTACAAGACTATTACATTAAATGTTAGAAGATGAGGGCTCAGTTGGTAAGTGCAGGAAGCCTTAGTGTGACACATGACTGGTGATATCTGTGCTGTATCCTAGCACTTGGGAGGGAAGGTCAGAAGTTTGCAGTCATCCTGTGCTGCATAACACATTCAAGACCAGCCTGTGTTACATGAGACTCTTTCTTCTAAAAGACTTGTCTAAATGGGGCAGGATAAACAATGTCTGTGCATTGAAAAATGTTTGAAAGGATGTAACAGTTTTTACTAGGTGAATTAATCACCATGCACTCTTTAATTAAAAAAGCCTAGGAATTAAGAGTTTGAAAGTACTGTGTTAGCATAGCTAGGTGTGGTGTTTCATACCTGTAACCCACTATTTGGGGAGGCTGCAGTAGAGTTGGGTGCCTTGAGTCCAGTTTTTGGGCTAGCGAAAAAGACTAGATATATTGAGTTTTCTCCCAAATTTCCACTAGAGGGCAGTCTAATCCTGTTCTTTCATCAAATTTCCGTTCTCAAGGTCTTTCAGTTTTCTCTAGTTCTTAATTTTATGTGATCTGTTTTAGAAGATTGTTCCTTCATTTAGAAGAGAATATTCTACCAGTTGTAGAATAACGTAGTAACTGTAAATTGAGTTTCTGTGTTGCTTTTGATAGGCCAGCCTGATAGATTACTGTGTAGCTGTCTCTGTACAGAATGTGAAGACACCTAGTGGGTCTTTCATGGCTGTGTTTCCCAAACTTGTCCAAGTTACTTTCCAAGTTTAGTGCCATCACAAGGTACACTAACTCTCGACACCTTTCTAGTCTACTACAAGGATCTCATTTGGTCCATAATGGCTTTTGCAAGTTAATGCATCCTTTAAAGATTTCCTTATTCACATATCATCATCATTACTTTATTGCCTCAGTGCACAAAAGTGTGGCACAAGCATTTGAAGGGTCTTCTGTCTTTTCATGCCTGGCCTCTATGACCTGTGAGTATGTAGACAAAGAAGATGTCTTTGTTCTGGGAGGCTAATTATTTTGGTTAGAAAGAAACTCATTAAATGTGAAATAATCTCAGTCTGCTACTTTATTCTTCATGTATCATGGCTGTGCTACAGATTATATCTACTTGAAACAAATGGCACAAAGAAGAATTCCAAGCTGCATTGCTCTCCCTGTTGATGATGGTCTCACTCAGGTCTGTGGAGCTGTTTGCTGCACGGCTGTCAGGCATCCCCAGATGGCTTTCACAGGAAAATTCCCACCTTCTCCACCAGCCACATAAAGAGACATGCTGCTACAGTGAGCAAAATAGTGAGGCTGAAGTTTCTTGCAGGAATGGATTTGGGTGCATGGATGCATGCCAGTGTTTTCTGTGCATGTGTTCTAAGTTAGTTATAACTTTACTTATCTGTGCAACTGGCTTTGTAACAGGAAATGAGCAGGATGTTAGGGTAGTTAGATTTCTACCAATTTCAAATAAGTATTTGGATTATATATCGTGTATATACTAATGATACTTTAAGAGGCAAAAACTTAATATATCTTTCTTATATTTTATTAATAATTTCAAGCTTGTTAAGAGTTGAAATGCAGAGTTGTGTATGATCGTACCTGCTTGTAATTCTAGCTCTTGAGGGCCAGGGGCAAAAGAATGGGGCATCATCCTGGATCACGTGGTAAATACATAGCCAGGCTGGGCAGCATGAGACTGTCTCAAACAAAACAAAACAAAAAACCCCAAATGAAGAATTGAAATAGAAAATCCCCATTGCCTTTTCTGTTTCAATTCAGGATCATTTGGCCAAGTTTAATGCGAGTAGTAAAGCAGCGTCATGTTGCTCAATGTTTCCTAAGTCCTCTGTTCATGTTACTCTGTTACATAATTTGGCATAAGTTCTTAATATTAAATGAACATGAATCAGAGATTTCCCCCAATTATTTTACATTGTAGAATAATAGAATTGCCAGAACTTCATTGAACTCATCAGACTTACTCTGTAAGTATTAGCAATACAGAGACACAAGGGGACAGTATTTACTTTTAGCCCAATCCTCACTGATCCCTGAGAGACATGTGAGGAAACAGGTAATGTCAGTCAGATGGGGAGCTTGATGAAGCTTAGAAGTCTGGAAGAGCAGAGGAAGTGCAGCTGTAGTTGAGGGCAGCGCTAGCATGGAGCCTGGTGTGAGATTTACAGATATGAAGGGAGGGAGGAGAGAGAGAGGCAATCGGAAGTACACCAGCCATAGGCAGACAGGAGGCAGGGTACACGGGCCTTCTTGGAATGGTCAGCAGGCCTGTTTTGTCCTAAAGTAGCATGGTGGAGGTAAGATTGTAACAGTAGTTTGTAATCAGAGGTTGTTAACCCTGTAAACTAAGTTAAGAAGCTTAATTCCACTGTGAGAAGAATCAGGAGCCTTTGCCACTTCTCCAAGGGGAGACCATAAATAAGGACTTGGTGGTAGTAACAGGGTGACCATTGCCTACCTCAGACAGATATCTTCAGTCTGTATTTTCTGTTTTGTTGCTTGTCTATTTAGAAGGTTTTTATTTCATATGTATAGGCATTTTTGCCTGCATGTCTGTCTGTCTGTCTATGCACCACATGTGTGCTTATTGCCCATGGAGGCAGTTTGGTGGTGCTGTTTTGGGGACCTGGCTCATGGGTGTGAACTAGTCCACTGGGAGTGGCCTTACTGTAGGGGTTACTCTTCTCCCTGATCTTCTGTGGTGTGAGCTGCCATGAGCTCCCACCTTTGCACATGGCACTGTGCAAAGAACCCTCTCTCCCCTGTCTTACTTTGTGAGGTTTGTTGTGATCATATCAATTTCTTCCACCGTAAGTCTCCATCTTGGAGGGATACTTGTTGAGACACAGGTTGTGTTAAAGGTCCATGAAATATCCTGTCCTGCAGGAAAAGTTGTTCAAGCTCAGGAAGTAACAACTCAGAGGCTTCAGGAACTTCCTAAAACAGACAGGTCAGACCTTTCTCTTCATATATATGAGTGTGTATAAGCAGTAAGGCCCAGTGCCTTTGGAAGAGATAGAGACCAGCTAAGCTGCCTAGAACAACCAGACAAGCTCTCTGGAAAAGAGGCTGTCGTGCTGTTGCTGCTTTCATTGCAGTGTGCCCAGGGTGCCAACGCCTCTGGGCTCTGCCCCATGCTGGGATGGCTTTGATGACACAGCTGTCCTTGAGACATTTCTACCCCTGATAGCAACTCCTCAGCCTATACTCCTATGAGTAACCCCAGTTAAACTCGCTGGTCCACCAGGCTGGACCTTGGTGGTGTCATTGCTTTCCTATTGTGGTGAGTAGACACATTCATGTCTTCCCATGAATAGTGTGGCACAGCATAAAAAAGATTTAAAATTAGTAATTTTGTTGACCTGTAATAATCAGAATGTAAACAAGATCAATCAATTTAATAAATCAAAGTGGCATTAACATTTCCATTTTTCCCTTCACAAACTCATATTCCTAGAAATTATACTTCAAGCTCTGTTCTTAGACTTAATATCACTTGAAAAATATGGGTTGCTCATATCCTTACTGGGTGTCCCTCACAGAATTTTCCTTCCCACTCTCACTTGTATTGGACGCTGCTCCATAGGTTCCCTTCATGCCTCCCCCTCTCAGGCCATGGCTTCCTTCTGCTGTGATCTCCTTGATTGTAGGACTATCTTTCATACTGTGTCCTTGTGAATTGCGTATGCAAGTAATATTCAGTAAATGGTTATGAGGCTGTTTGAATTCTAAAAATACTTCACCTCTAAAACTTTTCTGTTGTCAGAGAAAATATGCAGTCCTTCTGCCTATAGCTGTGAAGGGAGTTGATTGGCTTTTGTTCATCTGACCAATTGTAGTGTAACAGTGACTCAGTCTGGGACCACATCTCTCTCTCTGCTTCTCTGGCTTTGGGAAATTGGAATTAGTTTTTTAAGATTTTAGTCTTAAATAGTTTTGAAAGGGAGATTAATATTTTCATTTTTATTGTGTATATATGTATGTATATTATATATACACACACACACACATTTGTATCTTTTGCCTGTATGTGTATCTGTGCCATGTGCATCCAGCATTGAAGGGTGCCAGAACAAGGTGTTAGATCCCCTAGGACTGGAACCACATATGATGACTTTGAGCTACCATGCAGGTACTGGGAATTGAACCTGGCTTCTCTGGAATAGCAACCAGTGAGCCATCCCTTTAGTCTCTGGTCTTCAGTATTGTGAGTTAAGGATTTGACTAAATGCTTTCCATGTTCCAGTAAAGTATAGCATCTCAGTATAGCACTATAGCAGACAGACTAGAGAAAGACTAGTCACCTAGCAAGAGCTGAGTGCCCTCCCAACCAGTGACTTGACTCAGTGACATCAGCTTTCAGTATCTGTAGTATTTTTCAAGCAAAGGTTTATGTCTGTGATGTGTCAGGGGCCAAACAGATCTTAAAATGACTTGGAATTATAAATACTAAGTTACAGTGGCATGATGTGTGCTATGTATATTTTCTATCTTGTCACTATGTAAAAACTGGTTCATTTGCTAGTTGTAGTGGCACCCTTTAGTACCAGTACTCAGGAGGCAGAGGCCAGCAGATCTTTATAAGTTTGAGACTAGCATGGTATACATAGTGAATTCCAGGACATTTAGAGTGACACAGTGAGACCCTGTCTCAAACAAAAAACCTGGTTCATTTGTGGTATACATGGATCACTGGAGATAACATCAGAGTAATTGGGATACTCTATATTTGTCATTCTAGTAATAAATATTTAAGGTATTTTGAACATATTTTGAAAAATGTTTGAAATATACTTGTTCATTAAAGTATGCTTTAATGTTGGTCAGTGCATTTAATCTCACCTAAATAAAGTTAAATGAGAAATACCACAGAAATACAAAGCAATCCTGATAGCTTAAACTAGTAAAGATATTATTTATTTTATTTTATTTTTAATCATGTCCCTGTGTGTGTGTTTATGTGGTGGGTGTGTACATATTAGTGTAGGTATGCCCATGCAGGACAGGAGAGGAACTTGGATCCCTCAGAGTTGAAATTATAGGCAGTTGCAAGCTACCTAATGTGTCTGCTGGGTCCTCTGGAAGAGCTGCATGTGTTCTTAACTACTGAGCCATCTCTCCAACAGCAACTTTAAAATGTTGTCTTTTTGTCCAGTGGTTTGGACTTGACAGTTTCTTTTTATGTTCTATCCTTTCAGCTGATTTAGAGACGAGTTTTGCAGAAGTAGAGAACCACCTGCTGCATCTGGAGGATTTGTGTGGGCAGTGTGAGTTAGAAAGACACAAACATGCACAGTCTCAAAACCTGGAGAATTACAAGAAAAGTAAGAGGTAAGTTAGAAACGTGGGCCACAACAATGCAATCTCAAAGTATTCCATGTTGACTTACATGTTATTCTAAAAATTATTGCATTTAGTGTGTGTGCACGTGTGTGCGTGTGATGTATGTGGAAGTCCCAGGACAGCTTGTGAGAGTTGATTCTCTCTCCTCGTGGCCTGGATCCTAGTGAACCAAGCTCAGGTTATCAGGCAAATGCTTCTGCCCACTGAGCAGCCTTCCTTCCTCATGCTGTTCTTCCTATGTTCGGACTGGTAAAGATGAAGGTTTCAATCAGTAAAGTTCATTAATAAACCTTTCAGTATTTGTTAAATCATGGTATATTGCCACTTAGTGATGAGTTGCCAGAAGCTAGGGGTAGGATAAGGTGTAAACTCTTCTCTGAAGGGAGAAGGGGCAGAGGTCAAAGCTCCCACAGATTTAGTTCTGGCCTGCTGTGCGCCAATGGCAGGTGACAGAACAGCTCTTTCTCTTTTTTCTTATCCTTTTAATAGTACAGTCAGAGTGGAGGGAACCTGAGGCCAAGCTTTGGAGAAGGGCTGGTGAGGTTCAACTCCTAACTTTTGTCACATTTTGCAGGATTGCAAAAGAATCTTTTAGCCTTGTTATGCTGGTTTCTAGTGGGGATGATAATACACCAATCTTCACAACTCTGATAGTTAAGAAAACATCTAGCACTGGGGAAATGGTGAGTGATCAATCACATTGCTATTAAAGTTTCCTTGAATGTGGAGGGTGATTGAAGTTCCTCTATTCATCCGTGTGTCTGTACGGATGTGTCTCAGTGTTGGTCAGCCTTAAGTGTTAAGTATTCGGGCTGGAGCAATGGCTCAGCGGATAAGAACACTGACTGTTCTTCCTTAGGACCTGAGTTCGATTCCCAGCGTCCACATAGCAGCTAACAACTGTCTGTAATTCCAAGATCTGACACCTTTACACAGTTATACATGCAGGCAAAACACCAATTCACATAAAATAAAATAAAATAAATAAATAAAAAATAAAATAAGTCTAAAAAATTTATTTAAAAAAAAAAAAAGAGTTAAGTATTCAGATTCCTGGACTGTTCAAGTTCACCACAGTGGTGCTGCTTGCAGTCAACTTCCCAGGTGCTGATATGCATGTCTGAGTGACTGCTGAACAGGGTGTGCAGGCTCTACATGAGAAGGGGCCCTGGGGAACCAGCTGTATGCCATCCTGTTCACGTACTGCATGCACATGATTCCTTCCTTGTGGAGGTGCTTTTATAAATTTCATTTGCCCTTCCAAAGTTGTCAGAGTGTGAGACAGCATTGGGAATGCTGGCTCACTCATCAGAATGTCTTTGGCATGTGTAGGTAGTCATATGACTTAGGGGATTTCCAGGCTGATATGTGATATGAGAAGTCAGAAGTAGATAGGCTAGTATCCAATTTAACAATTAATAGTAGGTATATACTCTGTTGGGAAGAAGTTTGTCTTGGAAGAAAGTTCATATGTACAACTACAGTTTTAAAAAAATACAGTAAAAAGCTTTGGAACTTTGAAGTTTTAGTTTGGATACTGATTGTATGACTTCAGAGAATGGTCTTTTTGTTTGTGAAATGGGCTAATAATAGTGTCTTATAGAATTATTTTAACATTGTATTAGCAGAGTGCTGGAATAGTGTCTGGCACCTGGTAAGTATCTTGATGGTGTTAGCCTGCCTGGCTTACAATGTGCAGGTTAATTAATTAATTAATTAGTTTATTTATTTGTTTGTTTATTTTTTGGTCAACTTGACACAAGCTGGGGTCTTCTCAGAAGAGGGAACCTCATTTGGGAGAGTATGTTCACCAGATGGGCCTGTGGACAAGTCTGTGGGGCATCTTCCTGATTAATGAGTGCTGGTTGGGTGCCCTTTGGGCAGGTGGTCCTAGGGTTTATGAGAAAGAAGGCTGACCAAGGCATAGGAGAACAAGCCTGTAAGCAGTGGTCCTCCATAACTTGTGCTTCAGTTCTTGCCCTGACTGCCCTTCATGATGGACTATAAGCTGAGATAAACACTTTCCTCCCCAACTTGCTTTTGGTCATTGTGGGTTGTTTGTTTTATTTTTTAATTTAACTTTATATTGATTCTTCTTGGATTTTACATCATGCATCTTGATCCCATTCATCTCCCCTTGCAACCTACCCTCCCCCAAGATAAAATAAAATAAAATTTAAAAGAAAAGTCTCAGCATGGAAGCTGTCTCGTGGCCCAGTGTGCCACACAGGACACCCTTTAGTCCAGACATCTTTACTTGCAAGTGTTCATTGCTCAAGGCCTCTGGTTTCTGCTACACTATTGATGCTGGGCCCTCACTGGGGCTCCTCTTGGATATCCTGTTGTTGCCCCGTGTCAGCTTTGGGTCTTCAGGACCAGCCCCTTAGCGTGCTTCAGCAGATCCTGGATGGAGAGAGAAGATGTTGGGGTGGGCCAACTCAAGCCCTGGTTCTGGGCTTTGGTGGTTGGCAGGGGTGGTCTCCTTCATCTTCACCACTAGGGTGAGCTCTCCAGCACTGCCTCAGTAAGCAGCAATGGGCTGGGCTGGTTCTCCTGCTCTCATGCTCTCAGGCCAGCTCACTCCCACCTACACCACCATCAGCTGTACTGTGTTTCTGAGGCAAGATGGAGGGGCCACTCCAATGCTACACAGCTAGTGAGGGACAGGGCCCATTCTGGCCTGCTATAGGTGTTGGTGGGGCATCTTTCTCTTCCTCTTCACCTTGAGGGGTGGGGCTGGCTCATCCACATCCTCACCAGCAGGATCAGCCCTGCTGCCCAGTGGTCTTTGTGCTTTCTCCCACCAGTAGAAACCCTAGTGAGGGAGGACACAGTGTAAGGTGTACAACTATAAATAAATCAGTGGTCCATGTTTTCATTATCAACATTATGTTGTTAGCTGCTTGGATATGAAAACTAATGAGTATTGTGACTTGTCTCCATAGGTACAGGTTGAAACTTGACTGTTGAAAAAAAATGATGAGACTCTTTTAGTCTTGGACATGTTAAGTGATTAGATAGAAGAGGAAGCCTGCTCCCTGAGCTGTGATATATGATTCATCATGCTTTTTATTACTGACCTAGGTAACTTCTACTGAATGCACTTTTGTGTTTTTCAAAGAAAACATCATATTGATGTGGAGTGTCATGGCAGTTTTTTAAGCCTAGTGATTTGGGTGAGACATTTAAGGTGTGAGAAATTTAAACCAAGACTTTGGTTAAACTTTTAAAGACTTCATCTGAAAAAAATATGTGTGTTTGTGTGTGTGTGTGTAGATGTAGATATTTGTTAATACTCAAAACATCTACATACAATAGTGAGAAATATCAAAGCATTTTATACCAGTATAGTAAAACAATTTATTATTTAAATTGAAGTCATATTTTTATTCTAAAGTGATAACTACTGATTTAATTCAGGAATATAACAGAAATGCAGTTGGGTCAGAGTCTGTGGTACATAGTGGACCTCAGAAAGCAGAGGCAAGAAGATTGGAAGTTCAAGGCCAACTAGGGTATAGGGATCTCTGTCTCTGATGAATAAAATATAATTTGAATTATTGGGAATATCTTTAGATACCTAATTTTGATTTTCTTCTCCTCTTTGTCTCTCTATCAGTTTGGCTGTAAAATAGAGATAATGAGACTTTCTGACAGGGTTATTGAAGAGAAAAGACAGTTTTGTTTTTGTTTCTAAACAGTCAAGTGAAAGCAAGCCTGCTTAATTTAAAAATAAAATTCTGGAAATTCTGAATTCTAGTTATCTTGCATCTTTAAATGTGAGCAGAAGAAACCCTGTGAGACAGTGATTTATCTGGTTATAAACTAAACATAGCCTTTCTGAACCGTGCAGGTGAACATCTCTGTGAAACTTTTTAGAAGCAAATCATCCTAATTATTTATATGACTGATTAACAGTGTGTTACAGTGTAAATAATCCCAGTACAATGTTGTTGGGTTTTTTGTCCGTTTGTTTATTCCCTTTTGGGTGTCTGCTACCCAGCTCCCAAGTAAATCACACACGGAGACTTATTATTACTTATACATGCCCAGCTTTTCTTTAAATTACCCTGTCTATCTTTTATCCACTGTCTTTTACCTTTCTCTGTCTCCCTGTACCTTTCATTGTTTCTTACTCCGTGGCTTGCTGTGTAGCTGGTTGCTGGCCCTGGAGTCCTCCTCCTTCTCTGGCTGCTTCTTTCCCTTCCAGATTTCTCCTTCTAGTTATTCTCTCTGCCTGCCAGCCCTGCCCATCTTTTCACCTGCTTTGCTATTGGTCATTCAGTTTTTTATAAGGCCATCAAGTGTTTTAGAGAGACAGAGAATCACAGCTTCACAAATTAAACAAATGAAACATAAAAAAATGCAACACATCTTTACATCATTAAACAAACGTTCCACAGCATGAGCAAATGTAACACATCTAAAATAATACTCTACAGCAGTACAGCAAGGATGGAGTTAACAATTTTATTCAGACAAATCTAGACTACATTTATGTATTGAGTGAATTCTCCTTGGCATTATAATAAAAAAAAAAAAAAAGCCAGAGCCAGATATTGAGGGAAAGCTGAAAGATCAGAGAGACAGAGGAACAAGCCACAGCCACTTCTCACAAATCCTCAGACTGAATGCCTCAGAGTCCTCAGCTGAAAAGGGAAGAGGTTCTCAGGCCAAGGGCTGAACTCCCGACTCCCCTCCCCTTCTTTCTTTCCCAAGCCTTATCACTTTCAACTTCCCAAGTGCTGGGATTAAAGGTGTGTGCCACCACTGCCTGGCTCTGGCCTTGAACTCACAGAGATGGAGATGGATCTTTGCCTCTATCCAGAGTACTGTGATTGAATGTGTGTGTCACCAGTCCCAGACCTCTGTGGTAAACTCTATGGCTGCTTCTGCCTTCTGATCTTCTGGCAAACTTTATTAGATATACAATATATCACCATACTTATGGAAAATACACTGAAGTTTTAAGGAAGATAAAATGTTGGAGCTCAGAAGAACAAGAAGGTAAAAGAGGAAACAGCAGTAGGTATAGAAAACATCACCATTTTAGAAAGTGCAGGAATACAGTGATGCTTGATCACTGAACAGTCTAAGGTGGGTGAGACTGAATGCCTATAAGGGGAACTCAGACATGAAGTGTGCTGCTGTGGACCTCAGAACTCTGGAAAGAGTCAGGGACCAAAGTGCCAGTACTTTAAAAGGAGAAACGAGCTGAGAGCAGAAACTTTGGAGGAAAAGACCTATGTGGAGAAATTTGATCCTTGCATAAGTGTGCAGGACCCAACAAGTTCCCCACACAGTGAGTGGGGAAAGGTCCACTGCTGATGGATATTTTTTGAAGCTCCACTACATCACAGGCAAAGATGGTAAAACACTTCAGAGAGGTTTGTATTAAGGATCATGAATCTGAAAGACTTGTTACTTAGCAGCACTCCAACTAAATGATTATTTCTGTGCTAGCAAAGATGGCAGCGGCAAAGATGGTTATGCTAGTGCTTGCCAGGCTGTGAGGGATTTCACTAAGCAATGTTTGTGGAGTTGAGGAAGGTATACTGTGGCCTGCTCATTCTAATCAGTGACTGTTCAGAGGTGCTGCCCAAGCTCTTGCTTGGTCCACTATGCATTTGCTCAAGAACGTGCCTCTGAATGTCATGAGTGCTGATGAGGTAACCAGAGCCCTGGGGAATGAACAGAAGTCTCCGCTGAGGCCTGTGAGCAGGAGAACCAGGACTAGTGCTGAATACAATGTAGGGAAATGGGCTCTTCTGTTCTTATAGAGCTTATGCCGAGAGAGAGGGGAAAAAAAGGCTTTCTTTTTAGAATATGGGTACTAGTGAAATGTTTATCAGAGATGAGGAAATAGAATCATTTGTAAGCATAGAAGAGCTCCGGATTATTTAACATGTATGCTCTGTCAGGAAATTACTGGAGGATATATAGTTCATATGCCAGGGAGCCAACCATGTAGGAGAAAGCTCCGTCCAATAAGGAGGGAGGCAAAGGGGCAGGTGTCTAGGGTGATGGAGACAGAACCCAAAGGACATTTCAGAGTAAGTCTAGCAGATGCCAAAAGCAGTGTTTCCAAGAGGAAAAGCAATGAGCAGGTAGAGAAGCCTGAGTATTAAGCAGCATTTATAAACTATGGCTGAGAAGTTGATGATAAACTAGTTCAGGTAGATGTGTTGGTTGGTTTTGTTTTTCCCAAGGAAGTAAGAACAAGGCAAATATTAACTCAAGGGAAGACAGCACGCTCTGTTATAAACAACATTCACAAAATACTGTGATCCTTCAATGCAGAGTCATGATACAGCTTTTTGGGAACTGGGCACAAGAGAACATATCTGTGTCAAAAGTGTAGGAGAGGATCTCAGAATTATTATCATGTTGTACAACAGGAAATCAGTAATGTTTAAAATAGAAAAATGAACTTTATTTTTGGCATATTGTTTACAAATAAGCCAGTGCTAGAAATAACAGAATTGAATATGGTTGTTTGTGAAAGGCTAGACAGAAAGGTGGAGTGAGTTGCAGCTGGAGACCAATTTGTATTATAAATAAGCCCTCACAAGTGCAGTTTGACTTAAGACATATACATGTACTATAAATCCACAAATCAAATTTAGAAGTTTCTTACTGGCTGCAACATCCCCAGAAGTGTTTTACATGAGTAGTTACTGATCAAAACATTCCATGATCAAATACAGTACAGAAAGACCCACTTGCCTTATATGTCAGTATATTAAAGGCTCTGAGAATTCCTGGAGGAAAGGCATTTGTTTGACTCTGTGTTTCACAACTTTCTCCCTTATAGAACCAATTTGCATATAATACATATTAAAATAGGCACCTTAGTATTCTGTATAACACTGCAAAATTTAAAACACTGAAAGCAGGAAATGAGCTCAAGGCTGGAGGAGAAGGCTCAGTAGGCAGTAATGTACTTGTCTTCCAAGCACGCTGAACTGAGCTCTGTTCGCACAACCCACATAAAAAGCCAGGCTTGGTAGCACATGCTTGAAACATTGAAAAACCAGAATGGAGGATCCTTGAAGCTCACTGGCCTACCAGCCAAGCCTGTTTGATGAGCTCTAGGCCAGTGAGAGACCCTGCTTCTAGAGAGAGAGACAGAGAGAAAGTAAATGGTACCTGAAGAACAATATCTGAAGTTATCTGTTGTGGAATATTATTTTAAGATATGTTACATTCATTTATACCATGGGATATTTGTTTAATAACACACACATATGTGTTGCATTCTTTTTTTTTAAAGATTTATTTATTATGTGTACAGTATACAGAAGAAAGTATCAGATGTCATCATAGATGGTTGTGAGCCACCATGTGGTTGCTGGGAATTGAACTCAGGACCCCTGGAAGAACAGTCAGAGCTCTTAACCTCTGAGCCATCTCTCCAACCCCATGTTGCATTCTTTTATGTTGCATTTGTTTAACTCTGAAGCTGTGTTGCTTTGCCTGTCTAAAACACCTGATGGCCTAATAAAGAATTGAGTAACCAATAGCAAGGCAGGAGAAAGGATAGGTGGAGCTGGCAGGCAGAGAAAATAAATAGGGGGAAAAATCTGGAAAGGGATCAAGAACAAGAAAAGGAAAGAAGGACCTCAGTGGCCAGCCAGCCAGCTACACAGGCAGCAACAGAGTAAGAAGGAAAGAAAGGTATATAGTATACAGAAAGATAAAAGCCCAGAGGAAGAGACAGACAGGATAATTTACGTAAAGAAAATCTGGCTAGAAATAAACTAAGGCCGGGCATTTATAAGTAAGAATAAGCCTCTGTGAGATTTATTTGGAAGCTTGGTGGTAGGCTCTTCAGAAGGGTAAAGAGTTAAAAAAACAAAACCAGTTGTCTTCTGGTCTTTACAGGCACATACACACCAGCATATATGTACCATCATGTACTTTCTGATTCTCAAATAAAGAGGTCTTAAAAAAATAAAACTCATCTCTTTTACAAAATGGTGTGCAAATAAACAAGTGATTTTTCTTTTTTTGCTCTAAAAAGAGATTATATACAAGCTGTTGGATATATATGGGTATGATGTGTTATAAACAAAAAGTATTTCACCTGCAGGGATGTCCTGCCACTTAACAATATGACATAATGATGTTGTCTATAGAAATCATCCTTGAGATGCACACATTTGAGTTATCAAAACAAAACAAATCTCGGGTTTTGCTGGTTCCCCCCCACACACCTTTTTGTTGTTGTCCTGAATTCACGACTGTCTTTTATTCCAGATTGGCCTGCCCTATGGCTTACACATTTCCTGAGAGTTTAGTCCAGACAGCTGAATAGGGTTGAAAGGTGGGAGAAGAGAGGTGGGTTCTCTTACCTGTGCTTTGTTTCTGTGCATCTCTTCATGGCTCCTGTGTACCTCCTCATTTACTCATCTACTCCTGCCACAGTCTTCCGTGGGCAGGGTAGCAACCGCTGGAGCTGAATGGCCGACTGAGTTACGTAACTCCTGCTCTGCAGATGTGTTCTTTTGTATTGGCTTTTGAGTCAAATTGAATCAGTCCCAGATGTAGGTATCAGCATGTGTAGTTAAAAAGGGATATGTGATATTTTGTTGTGTTTGGGCCTTCTCAGCACAGAGAATACATTTCTACTCTTGCCAAAATAGGAATAAGTTAGGGTTATAAGTTAACTGTGGCTTAGAATGGCTATGATTCTCTCAGTGCTAGCGGGAAGTGTAGCTATGTGAACTTGAGAGCTCTAACCTACCGTAATAAACAGATGGGTGATTTTATGTGTTTATGCAGTGCTTAATAATGTCCTTCTTGGGCCTGGAGAGATGCTTCAGTGGCTAAGTGCGCTGGCTACTTAATAGATGAGTTGAGTCCAATTCTCAGCACCCACATGGTGGTTCACAGCTGTCTGCAATCCCAGGTCCATGGAATCTGACAGGTCTTCTGACCTCTATGAGCACCAGGCAAGAATATGATGCATAGGGGCTGGAGAGATGGCTCAGCGGTTAAAAGCACTGTCTGCTCTTCCAGAGGACTCGGGTTCAATTCCCAGCACCCACTTGGCAGCTAACAACTGTCTGTAGTTCCAGTTCCAGGCAAACACCAAGACAAATAAATAAATAAATAAATAAAATAAAGTTAAAAAAAAAAGAATATGATGCATAAAGATATGTGTAGTCAAAACACTTAATGTATGTTTATAAATAAGCCTTTAAAAATAGGACATCTTGATGTGGGATGTCTTTCTGTACACTATAAAATACCACTGATAATAAAGGAATTATTTTGGCCTGTGGCAAAGCAGCTTATAGGCAGGCAAGAAATCAAGCATAGATAAAGGTGAAAGAGGGTGGAGTGAGAAAGAGATGTGATCCAGCCAGTCAAGAAGCAAGATGTAATGGCTGACAGGTAATTTACAAGCCATATGGCAAAACTTAGGTTAATAGAAATGGGTTAAGTTGTAAGAGCCAGCAAGCAATATGCCTAAGCCATAGGCTGAACAGTTTGTAATTTATATATGACTTTGTGTGATTATTTAGGACTACTGGTCTGGATCTCAGGGCTAGTCAGGGCCAGAAACTTATTACTACAACATCATCCTTCTTTAGTTATCTGATGAAAGTTACGTATAAGGAGCTATGTGATTATAGGGGGAAATACCAACAACACTGCATATGTAATAGATATTGTTATTATTACTGATATCTTTTGTGTCTCTGTTTGCGTATTCATGTAGGTGTATACATATTCTGTATATGTAGAGGCCAGAATTCAACATTAAGTATTGTTCTTAGTTGCCATCTGCTTTGGCTTTTATATATTTGTTTTGGGACAGTGTCTCATTGGCCTAAAGCTTACTGATTAGGCTAGGCTGGCTGGCCAGCAAGCCCCAGTGATTCTGCTATCTCTGCTTCCTTAGATATGGGGCTAAGGCCACCATGCCTTACCTTTTTCACAGGTTCTGTGGCTCAAACTCAGGTCCTCGTGTTTGTATGGTAAGCGTGTTAGGTCTCAACTATCCCTCTAGTCCTGCTGAAAGTTCTTATGGACAGAAACAGGGACTGCCTTAACAAATAGTACTCATTGTGGTGTGAATAGAATATGGTTTTGGGCAAACAGGAACTTATAATCTCCAGTGTGGGGTGGTTGGGAATGTAATTATCTTTACAAGTCTTAGCTCGTGGATCTCTTGCAGATGTCTTTGTAGCCAATTATACATAGACTTCTTATAAAAAATTGATTGAATATATACTGTATGAACCAAACTAAAGGACTTAAAACCTTGAACATGCTTTTCTTTAGCTAGCAGTTACAGAATGACTTAGTATTTTGGAGTCAGCTTACATTTTAGTCATGAACTCTAGAGAGCACAGGCAAAATGTGTGTAAAATGATATTTTCAAGTGATAGACTAAGGTTTGGGTAAATGGGATGATGATACAGCAGTTAGAAAGGGGCAGACTTCTCTAGGTGTCAGGGAAGACCCAAGAAGATACATAGAGCCATGTCCCGAACCTGAGGATCTAGACTGTATAAGTCCAGGCAGAAGGAACAGTGTGAACCAAGACCCTAATACTAGGTAGGCTTCTGAGAGTTAAAAGAACAATGAAAGCTGGGTGTAGTGGAGCATGCCTTCATTCCCAGCACTGGTGGGGCACAGGCAGGTAGATCTCAAGCAAGTTCCAGGACAGCCAGGACTGTTATACAGAGAAACCCTGTCTTAAAAACCAAACCAAACCAAAACACAAACAACAACTACAAAACCACACACACACACATTATGCATAAGGGTATAATTTAAGATATTTCCTGTTTCCAAACTCATGGATTACTTAGGTCTTATGTAGTCGGGCCTGGCCCGATCAGTGCTGAGTTTTAAGTTTTTCCCAGGGTGTGGGGCTGCTGCTTCCAGTGTTGTGTGGCATGTGCTTAGCACTGCTGTCTCTGCATCTGTTGCTATCTCTGTTGCATCTGACCTTGCTTGCTGCTCTGACATTAGTGACAGAAGATATGGCTGTAAAGGGAACCAGAGAACTGAGGACCCCTCCCTTTTGCTCTAGAACAGCCCTCACCATCTTAAGCATGGCAATAATAGCTCAGATTTTCTGTGGCCAAGAAATAGATCTTTTTTTCTGCGTACCTCTACTTTTTCTAGTCTTTAGTTCTGGCGTGGGAAAACGTTACTGTCACTGTTTCAAAAGACTTCATGTCATTTTTGGTACTGGCTTTCACAGAGGGACATTTCCCCCTAATTGAGCATCATTTTTTCTCTTGAAGTTTCACATCATGTTTTGTGTATGACAGTCTTATCCTTATGTTGATTAAAAAATGCATTGTCATAAAATAACACATTATTTAAGAAGAGAAAATAGAAATGATAAGTAGCTTTTAAAATTGTTGCAATAAAGATACGGGAATATTGGGGGTGGTCCATGCTTTTTATGTGGACTAATGGAGTTTAGAAAGTATCCTTAAAGATACATACTGAACTAGTTAAAGGAAAGGTAAAATATTATTTTACCTCATATACTGCTAATGTGCCTCTTGAAAAAAGATCAAAGGGTAAATGGCTTATGATAATTAAAATATTTCTTAATGGAGAGTGTATAAATATTGTGTTAGATACTGACAGAGAATAAATCTGGGATGTACTTAAATGTTTTGCACACGTTTTTCTTAACCTTTTAGGTAACTAAATCTAATTCTTAACTACCTGACTTTCTAAAATAGGTCTGTTTTTGAAATTTCCAGTACTGTTAAACTATATTTTTTCTATTGTAGGTTTTAGTTTTCTTATGCATGCTCCATTGTTGATGTCTCTTGGATTCTAGTGGTAGTTCCTGGACCTCTTGTTCCCATGCCGTCCCTAGGAGTTTTATATACCCTTGCTTGTCCACCACACACATGGCGATCACGGTGTTCAGTGTGGGCATCTTCGTAACTTCTAGACATTTATTTTGAATTCCAACAAACATCTCAAGGTCACCAAGCCCCACGCTCTCTTCCATCACAAAACTTGAATGTTTCCTGTCAGATTCTGTCTTCTCCAGTGTTAGGCAGTCCACAGTCACAGGGTCTTGGTAAGTCCGTTCTCCTCAGTTCTCAGTCCAGCCTAGTGCTTCTTTAATTCCGTCTTTGCCTTTGTGTCCTCACTGGAGTCCCTTTTCAGACCCACATTTTGGTAACTTCAATTTGGCAACTTCAGTTATAGTGGAAGGAAGCCTACCACTTGGCCTCCCTGTCAATAATGTTTTCCCTAGCCTGATTATATTGTTATGATAACTCATTTTTCTAAAATGTATCATAATAATGATGATGATAGAAAAAGTACTTACCCTGAGTTAACTTACAGAGTTCCTGTGACCATCTGAGTGGGTGCACAGTCTTCTTCACCAAGAGGAAAAGCAAGACTGGATGAGATTGAACGGGTTACGGAGGTTGTGGAGCCAGAAAGGGGCAGGCAGCGCTAGAATTGGCTCCTTCAACTCGGCTCACCTTGTCTCCTGACAGAGCCATCTGTGCTCTGGTTTGGGGGCTGGAGTATGAAGAATCTTCGCTTTCCTCAGGGCATTGACTGCTGCAGGGGCTGACTGTCATTAGGAAGAACACAGACAGGCAGGAGGAGAGCCGCTGGGCCAGGAACACATTTGAATGTAGGGCTGGAAGATTTTACCTTTGTTGTCTCATTTTCTTCCCCTCCTTCCCTCCTTCTGTCTCAACCACAAGCCCACCAGACTTGAAGGAGATGTAACATCTAGTGGGAAGGCTAGACCAGAATGCTGAAGTGAGAGACCCATTGATTTGGTACTATTGAGAGGATTGGGTACTCCCTTCTCTAGGAATCTGGCTAACCAGTTAAAAATTTTGAATTTAAAAATTCTAGTAATACACAGATAATAGAAATTGTTTTAATGATTTTATAGTATGTTTAGCCAGTCAAACGCATGGCAATCACAGGGTGCCTTCTCAGTAAGTCCATACTGCCTTGTAGTAGTTTCTGTTTCGTGTTTTACTGGTTGTGGCTTTCAGCCTTATTTTGAACAGTGTAACACAGAGCAGGTGCTGGCAAAAGATTTGAGGTTGCTCTGAGTGAGTTTCCTGCCCATCACTCAGGTCTCCAGTAGCCTTAGTGGTCTACCAGGTAACTTTTGTGGTAGGGCTAAACTCTCAGGTACTGGCATGCAGACAGGTCAGATCTAGACTTAACCTGCAGTTCTGGCTGCCAAAGACTACACATAAACAGTGTGACAGCTCTGGATTTTATTCACTGTCTTATCACTTAATATTCATGTGGCCTTTTGACCACAAGGCGGTGTTTTCTCATATTGAAGATGATTAAGTCTTGCTGCTGGCTAGTTGTCTGTACAGGGAATGTGCAAGATGTACCTTATGTAATGTATAGTATAGACAGTGTGGATCACGTGATTTTTCTTTCCCTATCTTACCTACCTGCCTCAAAAGCCCTTTAGTTCACAAAACATAGCTTTTCACATGAAGCAGATTTTCATGTAATACAGATTCAGAAGTGATTTTTTTCTTAGGCATTTTACTTTAATATAATACATGTATAGCTTATTGCTATCACCATCAGCTCATTCCTTAGACCTTCATTGTCTTTTTTGGAGCACTTTTTAAAATTCCAAGTCATCATTGTTATCATATCTCTCAGATTGTTTTCAACTTTAAATGTCTATGAATCCAGGATCTTAACATCTTATTACTTTTATGCTGAGTTTACTTTATATATGATATACATATATAAAGTTAATTTATATTAGTAGTGGGGTCATATATAAGACCTTAGCACAGTTTTTACAATTAATGAATTAGCTATTTCTCAAGAGCTTTTGTTTTACAAAGAGTGTCAGAATATCTTGTTGAATATGTTTTGTGTGTAATAAGGCTTTTAAGATATTCCTGAGATATTTTACCATAAGCTAGGAAGAAATCACCTTTTCTATTCAGTATCATCCTACCTTCTGGTCCATTAGTCACCATCCTACTATGCTGTAAGAGGACATGTTTTCAGATGATGCCACATCCTGGTAGACTCCAAGCCACTGGGGAGGTGGAAATGAATGGTTGGTGGTCCTTACTGAGAGAGGTGTGGTAAGATCTTCCTGCAACAACTGGTTACTGTCGGTTCTGTACACCTGCCATGACAAATGGATCCTGTCTAATGTTGTCAAACAGAAATAGCCCTCACCTCAAGGGAATAAGAGACAGTTTATTCTGGAATCTGGGATACATGGTGTGTGGTTACTCCAGCTTTCATGTTTCCCGATAGAAGCAATTACTTGGAGTTGTATAAAAGCAGAACAAAGAAAGCCATAAATCAAGGCAATTTTTTAAAATGGTGGTTACATCAGATAGACAGTCACAGCAAGATGAGGGATTCTTCTGCAGGCCTCAGATGCCATCTGATGACATCCTTAGCTTTGAGTTGGTGGAAGATAGGGGGATGCAAAGTTCATAGATTGCAAAAGATTTTTTTATTTTTTAATCACAGATTGTTAGTTTACACACAGGTGGGCAGAGTGGCTATTCAGGGGATTAAAACTAGTTCAAGATGAGGTAATTAGTCTCTGGACCCTGCAAATTAATTCCAACCTCACCTCCACACCACTGCCAGTCAGTTTTTGCAAACGCGGTTCTTCCCAAGAATCCTTATTTGTAGTGCTATATAAAAATGACCACTGATGATAGCTTTGAAAAATGTTCCTAAACATTTTCAGTGAGAAAAAAAAGTGCATTGATTTTGTAAGTCAGCCTTTTGAGTGTGGTATTTTATGTTAGCTTATTATCATGGATTGCCCTAAGAGCAGGTATGATGGTATTTAAAAAGTGCTTCCATCTGTGAGGTCATTGTGTTTGTGAAGACATTTGTCCACTGGCTAGATCCTCTTATGTTTGTGTCTGAGTCTGATTTTGCATTATAAGTCTGATTTATTTGATATCTATACATATACTTCTTATAGCACTTTACAGAGAAATTTATTAATGTGATACTTTGTTGTTGGTTTTTTATTTTGCCCTTAGCTCAACCCCTGTAAGGGAGGAAATTATTCAGCTGCCTTTACTCTTTGGAAATACTAACTTTTGAGTTACATGTTATTTTTAATTTTAAGGTTCACTATACTAAATTTTAAAAGTTATTTTTCTGAATTCATTAAGGCTTATAATATAACACAATCCAAAAGAAAGCATTTCAGTTCTTCTTACTTGATCATCTGTAAATAATATGATTGCCCAGATAGCTCAGTGTGTAGAAGATGAAACACTGGGGGGCTGGAGAGATGGCTCAGTGGTTAAGAGCACCGTCTGCTCTTCCAGAGGACCCAGGTTCAATTCCCAGCACCCACATGGCAGCTAACAACTGTCTGTAGTTCCAGTTCCAGGCAAACACCAAGGCAAATAAATAAATAAATAAATAATAAATAAAGTTTAAAAAAAAAAAAAAAAAAAGAAGATGAAACACTGCCACTGGCTATCCGTCAGTCCAGCAAGTCACTTTCTGTGAGCTAGCATGTGAGCAAGCCCTATGAAGAGGGAAGTGTCTACAGTTACCACAAAGACACTGAATCAGGGAATATTCTTTATTCTTCACAGTCACTGTACTTGATAATTGCTTTGTTGTATGTTCCTAGGATCTCACCCTGTTCTTTAAAAAAAAAAAAAAAAATGTGAATTGGTGTTTTGCCTGTATGTATAACTGTGTAAGGGTGTCAGATCTTGGAATTACGAAGTTAGTTGTTAGCTGCCATGTGGATGCTGGGAATCGAACTCAGGTCCTCCAGAAGAACAGTCAGTGCTCTTAACCGCTGAGCCATCTCTCCAGCCCCCTGACCCCATTTTTGTCTACTGTGTCTTTCCTTCCTTTCTTTCGTCATCCCTATCTTTACTAAAGATAATAAGTAATGTAATTGAACTAGGGGTTAGGGTTAGATCTGGCCCCAAGTCAGGTCTGGCCCCCTGTTCTCCGTAAGTTATGTGGTGATATATTGTATATTTAATAAAAAGTAGTCTGGAATATCAGAGATAGAGCCAAGCCAGGAAGGTCAGGGAATGGTGACACATGCCTTTAATCCCATCACTCAGGAGACAGAAACCCTTCTGGATCTCTGTGAGTTCAGGGCCTAAAAGCTAGGCAGTGGTGGCTCATGCCTTTAGTCCCAGCACCTGGGTGGCAGAGGCAGGAGGATCTCTGTGAGTTTGAGGCCATCTTTGTCTACAAAGCAAGTTCTAAGACAGCCAGGACTGTTATACAAAAAAAACCTGTCTGAAAAAAAACAAAATTAAAAAAAAGGCCGGAGGATGGATCTGTCCTATGATATCCTAGACTATTTATTTTTAAAAAATATATAATATATCGCCACAAAGTTAATTAAAAGAACCAAGTTAAAAATGGAAAGAAGAAAAAGTACATTTATTTAATGTGGCCACATTGGGAAGAGGGACATGGAGATGCAGCACCTCCCCCCGCCCCAGTCTGTCTTCAGAGTGAGACTAAAATTTAGCTAGAGCCCAAGGATATGCACATCCAAACAGTCCAGTCAAGGTGTGTTCCATCACTGTGAGGTGGTTTGAGGTATGGTCCATCACCATGGGTTCCCATCTCACCCTGTGAGGTGGTCTGATTTATGGTCTGTCACCATCTGGGTTCCCATCTCATACTAGGAGGTGGTCCGAAAAATTGTTAGAACTTGTGAAGTATTTTTATGGAGAGATAAATTTTCTCCTTTCCTTTTCCCAGCATGAGGGAGGAATCTCCATTTCCTTGTGGTCTACTATCTGAACCTTTTGTTCATATGAGTAGTGCTGGGGCTTGTTAAAGGTTCTCCACTGAGTAATTGATCAGTGAGAGGTTGGCCAGGTTGCCTCTCCTGATTCCGGAAGAACTGAACAGGAAACCAGGGGACCCAAGGCAGCCCTGCACTCAGGTGCAAGTTGCACACCAGCCTTGTTTTCTTTTTATTATTGCAGCTCCTTGTATAACAGAGTAATGAATTTACAGAGTTAACAGAGAAGCCTGTTTCATAGGCAGCATAATCAGGGTTATATAAAACATGATAATGTCATTTGTCTTCAGAAAAATGTCTAGAGTGTAGGAGTATTCTGATTATCCTCTAGAAATTGAAGGAGGCTGCATTCCTGCATTCCTTCTTACATTTGTCTCCATTCCAGAGAAGTATCAATATCAGTTGTTCCTATACCCATTTCACAAATTTATTATATCTTCCCATGACCTAATTCAGACCCCAATATAATCCTACCCACTAAATTTTTATCATCACAAAACCTTGTAAACCCTTGGGCCTTAGTGGTTGGTGTCTGGATTTGGGAAGGAAGGACTAAGTAGGATCTATCTTATTGGACTCTCTATTTCTCCTCCAATGTCAATATTACATGTGGCCCACAAGACTCTGAGTACTTTAGATAAGTCGGAGCACTTTGAGGGCCACCCCCTCCTGAGTCCTAGACCAAATGTGAGCACATAGAAGATCTGGCTCAGGTGGGTCAGGAAATTCAGGTCAATCTCCATTAGAAGCAAGCTGCATTGAACACTTTAGCTTGAGTGATGAGTTGTCCATGTGCAGTGAGTTGACTGTAGTTGTGGGACACAATAAAAAGGACTATTGCTTGGGAGAAGAGCCTTCAGTTATTTCGGTAGTGTCTTGTTACTACTCTTTTGCTATGAAGAGACTTCATGACCACTGTAACTCTTATAAAAGGAAACATTTAATTGAGGGCTTGCCCCAGTTTCAGAGGGTTAGTCCATTATGGTCATAGGAACATAGTGACATGCAGATAGGTGCTGGGACAGTAGTTAAGAGTTACATCCTGGTCTGTATGCAGGAAGAAAGAGCTGGGCCTAGCATGGGCCTATAAACTGTTAAAGCCCACTCCCAGTGACATACTTCCTCCAACAAGGCCATATCCACTCCAGTAAGACCATACTCCCTAATTCTTGTAATCTTTTAAAATAGTTCAACTATATGAGCCTATTATTGTTCAGACCTCCACAGGTAAGTCAGGCTGCTGTTTTGGGTGGCACTTATTAGAAAAGTATCCTGCTGTCTGGACCACAGACCATTCTGGGTTGCTGATTGTCAGTGGGGCTCTGTAATTGCAGGAGCACTAATTTGGAAGCCTTTTGTTTTGTCTTGTGGTCCCGGGTTCTCTGAAATGGTCTGCTGTTCTGTAGTTCAGCCAGGCCTGTGGCCATCCTTGTCATCTTTTGTTTTTCTCCTTTCCTACCTCTGTTTTCTTTTCCTTTTGTTTTTTCTCTTAAAGGTCTTACATCATAGCCCAGACTATGAACTCACAGCAGTCGTATGGCTTTAGACTCCTCTTGGTGCTGGGATTATAGTCGTTAACTCAGCTATCTTTTGACTTGTTTTTTGAGTAAGCCTGCTAGTCTTGGAAGAAAGTCTCTGGCTGTTGTAGTTATACTGGAATCCAGAATGCCCCTAGAAAAGAGTTTCACAGTCAAATTAAAAGCTGTGGCCAGTTTAGCTTTCTTTTGTCTGAAGGTCACCATAACAGATCAGTTAATATTGGTGGATGCACTTTAGGACATCATTAAAATGTCTTTTTTGATATTCTGTGTGTTTCCCTCTGTAGACCAGGCTAGGTGACTGGTGTTATTCTCAGGAGAAAACCATGTCAGTCTTACAACATTTTGGGGCTTTCTCAGGACTCATCAGTATGTGTCTTAGTTGTTAGAAGTCAAGTATCTTGAGATCGCGGATCCTAATTAAGATCATGGATGATGATGGTGAAAATGATGATGATGCAGACAGTGATGCTGATGTTTTAAGATGGGTTCTTGCTCTGGCCTAGATTAGACTCTAACTCTTGACCCTCCTCTCCTAGTCTCCTGGTGCAGGGACTATAGACTTCCAGCACTGCACTCAGCTATACCTGGAATTGTTTAGGAAACTTTTCAGGCTTCCTGATGTATAAGAAAATCCAGAGTGTGTGTGTGTGTGTGTGTGTGTGTCTGGTTGGGAAATGAACCCCAAGCCCTGTACATGTAAGATGTTCTACCACTGAGCCACATCTTTTATTCTATTTGTTTTTTGTTTATTTTTGTGTTTGTGTGTGTGCATGCACACAGGTGTCTGCACATGTCACAGCATGGGTGTGGAAGTCAGAGGAAAACTTGGGGGAGTCAGCTGTCTCCATCATGTGTGTTCCAGACGTCAGGTCAGAACTCAGGGCATCAAGCCATCTTGCAAGCTCAGTGTAGGAAATTCTTTTACTATTTCCTTAGGTTTTGTTTTTGTCTAGGGAATGCCAGCCACTTGGACCTATTTCCTGAATTTTCAGCTTGCTTTCCTTTGTAAGAAAACTGTCTATCTCCCCTGTCCTCCCAGAGAAGACAGACAAATCCAGCAGTTACTAGAGTGTGAATATTTAGACAATATAGTGTGGAAAAAAATCTAGCTATAGGGGGTGCCACACCACTTTTATCACCCTATGTATGAGAGATAGCTTGAATTTTAGCTTTTGATGGTGATTCTTTAAAAATAAACTACTTTAGAATGTTGTTCCTTAGCCTTCTGATGCCAAGAGAATGACTCCCATTCTATGGCTGGAGGTGTTTGTAGGTCAGCTGCAGAGGATTTTTGTAGTATACCTACATTATGTGGGGCTAATGTCATCTGAAATGTTCTACATAAAGTCCTTGTGACTCTTTAATCATCTCTTGTGAATGCTGTGTCACTTGTGTCAACATTTGTAGTTTCTAGGCAGTCTTAACTTGAAAAAGGGAGATGTACTGGAAAGTGGCAAACAGGTCTTTATAAATGATGGAGTCCATTTTATCCTATATCTTGGGTCTCATGAAGAACAGATAAAGCCCAGGAGTGCAGTACTCCATGACTGTCCATGCAGTGCCTTTGTGTGGACCTTGTTGCGCAGATATTTTCTTGGGTTTGATAGTGACTCCATGCCAGCTAGCCCTTCTGGGGAGAGTTAACCCTCTCAGAGGGGCTGTATTTGTTTGGCAAACACTTTGCTAACTTATAAATGCAAGTCTGCCCCTCCCCAACCAGAGTGCTTTTGACACAAAAAGGAATCCTCTTTGTTCTACAAGGCCAATCAATAAACAGCATTGTAATTGTAATTAGGGGCTTGGGATGTTGAGTTCAGAACATTTCAGTCACACCCTGAGTGTAAATGACAGGTGGTCATATACTCCAGGATAGCTAGTCTTTACTAAAGACTAAAGACTACACTTACTTCCTTCGAATTTCCTTTTTATCCTTTTTATTAATATTGATACGGGGAAAACCTTTCAGTACAAAATTATAAGAGGAAACTGGAACATAACTTGCCATGGCTTCTTTGGAATAAGTGTTGATTTTTTGGAGCACTGTCTGTTTCTTCCACTGTGTATTGCCCCAGGAAACCGTGCATGTTAGCATCCATAATTGACACTGACATGCAGCAAACCAGAAGATGCCTAGAGGTCTGTGCTCTTCACAGGCAGGGTGAGCTCTGAATGTCATTCCTTTCTATTGTGTTCTCACTTTTCTTCTTTCTACTAAATGAGGACATAACTATTGCTGTATTCTGGGCAGGTTGTAGTTGAAGAGTTTAGAAATCTCTTGTTTAATACTTATCAAAATTATAATAAGTGGTTTTCTAAATTTTGTTTCTATATGAGATGGACTACCTATGGCATTGAATGTTCTCTGTATTCTTAAATTTGGTTTTTGTGACTTAAATTTTGAGCCATTAGGTGATAAGAGCAGAAGTGAAACCCTCCAGTCTAGTTGTGTTGATATTTGCAGTGATGTATAGTTGACATGTAAACGTTCTAAGCTAGTCTGGGGATTTTAAGCACATAAACCTATTATAATGCAAGAGCAATTTTCAGTGGGAAGTAATTGTTTTAAACTTGTTTTTCTCTTTTCTTACAGGAAGGAGCTGGAAGCATTCAAAGGTAAGTCTGTGTTTAATTCTTCATTTTACAATAGTTGAGGGTTAATCGTGCCAGATATTCTAGCTTTGTGATAAAGAAAGGAACTACTCTCCTTTCTTTTGAACAAGAGTTTTTCGTTAAAAAGCAGAAGTTGAACCAGGTGGTGGTGGCAGGTGGCACATACCTTTAATCCTAGCACTCAGGAAGCAGAGGCAGGTGGATCTCTGTAAGTTTGAAACCAGTCTAGTCTACAGAGTGTGTTCCAGGACAGCTAGAGTTACCTGTGTCAAAAGCCCAAAACAAATCAACCAACCAAACAGAGCAGCAGTTGGCATGATACTGTTTTATTTCATCACAACAAGTTTGAAATTGTGGTTTAACTGGAGCACAGATGCCAAGTGAGGCCTTGTGCTAAGTGGTGTGCTAAGGCAGGTGCTAACTCTGAGTTGTTGAGGCTTGGGGTTTCAGAACCTGGTCTCCGCTGTGCTGCATCTGTCGGGGTCACAGGAAGAGGAGGTGAGGAGGATGCGCAGATGTGCCTAATAGTCTAGTGAACTTCCCAGAAGTCTGCTTGTCAGAGCTGGTCCTGCTCTTGGACTGTTCAGGAACTTTGATTAGTCTTCTGACTTCGGGCTTGGTTCCTCCGTCTGCAAAATTAGAGATTTTGATAAAACATATTCTGAGATTCTGAAGAGCAGACCAGGATTATTTCTGTTTTAGAGGAGCTTTGAAGGGGGGGACACAGAGTCATTCTTGGCCATGTTGCCCCAAACTTGGTCATATCAGTCTTTTTTTTTGTTTTTTTTTTTTTTAACTTTATTTATTTATTTATTTATTTGCCTTGGTGTTTGCCTGGAACTGGAACTACAGACAGTTGTTAGCTGCCATGTGGGTGCTGGGAATCGAACCCGGGTCCTCTGGAAGAGCAGACGGTGCTCTTAACAGCTGAGCCATCTCTCCAGCCCCCCATATCAGTCTTTTTTTTTTTTTTTTTTTTTTTTTTTTTTTTTTTTTTTTTTTTTTTTTTTTTTTTTTTTGCTAATGTGTGTGCTGAAGCACCATGACTAAGGTACTTTCTAGAAGGCAGGGTTTATTTATTATTTATTTCCGGAGGAAAAGTACATAAAGGCAGAGAGACATGGCAGAGCCGCCTGGAACAGAAAGCTGAGAGTTCGTATTTTTAACCATAGACATGGATTGATGCTAGGAAGTCTCAAGGCCTGTCCTTAGTGATGTGCTCCCTTCAGCAAGGCTGTATCTCCTCAAACCTCCACCAGCATTGTCATCATCTGGGAACCAGTTGTTCAAAAGCCTAAAGCTATGGAGGACATTCCTGAGCAAACCACCACACTGGTCATGGAGACCCACAGACTTCCCAGCAGCTCAGAGCCCCTCCAGGATGCCCCTCTCAGTTCTTTACTAATAGAAGCCACTATTAGAGCCTAGAGATTCATTTCAGGAGATGGTAGAATTACCCGTTGACTCTGTGGTCTGTTGCATGCTTTCACTTCTCTTGTGAGCTCGCCATACTTTTAGGTTTACTGAATGGGCAAACGTTTCATATGTTGTTAGGTTAGCATTGCCTGTGTATCTTATCTGTTAGAATATTTCAGAAAATGATTGATTATTCTTCAAGACCAAGGTCATAAAAGCACATTCTTCCTGTGGTTGCACTGAACAGACTCTGTTTTGTCTAAATTTCTGTTTCACCCATTGCCCTGTAAGCTCACAGCCAGTGTTGGAGATAGCGTTAAGTGACAGCATGCATTCTCATGCTCCCATTGCTCTTACTTAATTGTGACACCCACCCCCCATTTATGGGTATTATTTTTCACCAATTGTTTGAAATAAGATTTGAATTCTTCATAAAATGCTGCTCTACCTCTTGTTTTGGTCAACCAGTGTAGCATTTCTTACATAACATAAGAGATGGAAAAAGCCCAATCAAGTTAATCATAGAAGACAGACAAGGACACACATTACATAAAATGTCAGCTTTACTGTGTCTTTCTACTGAAGCATTTTGTTGTAGTGTATTATTGTTCTCAGAGACCTGCTATTTGCAGAAGGTTAGGTAATACTGCATATTCCTTGATAGCATAATTCAATTTAGGCAGAAATATCTTGTTTATACACACATTCCTTATTTTGTACAGCACTTACAGCACACCAGGTCTATGCACAGGGCAAGTATTAGACAAAGAAAGGAAGGGATTTTTTTTTCCTCCAGAGCTGGGGTCTGTTACTCAGGACTAAACAAAAGGCCTCATGTATGGTAGAAAAAATATTTCCTTCTGACCTCCACTCTGTTTCTTTTTAATTATTTATTTTAAGAAAGTCTCACTAAATTAGTTAGGCTTGCCTCAAATTTATGTTCCTTCTGTTTTAGTAGCTGGAATGTTAGGTGTATGCTATCGTATCCAGCAAAAATAGGATTTCATTTAATTTTTTTGCTGATAGTGTCTTACTATGTACAAATGGCTGGCGTAGAACTTGTTGAGTACAGCAGGCTGGCTTTGAAGTCACAGAGATGCGTCTGCCTCTACCTCTTCAGTGCTGGAGTGTCCTTCAGTGGATCAAACTCAGATATTTAGGGTTATTTTATTTTTTATGAAAGAATATTTTACCATCATGGATGCATGTGTATCATGTGTGCAGTGCTCTCAGAGGTCAGACAGAGATATCGTGTGTTCTAGAGCTGGAGTTACAGAAGGTAATGAGCTGCCATGTGGCTGATAAGCTTAGGTCCTCTGTAAGAGCAGTAAGTGCTCTGAACTGTTGAGCCATCCCTTCAGCTCCTCATTTTAAAAGTAGGTTATTATTCTGTGTATGAATGTTAAAAAATTTTAAGTTAAGATTTTAAGTCTAAAAATGTGTCCCTAGAAAAGAACAAGGAATAGGGCTTGATACTCCTGTCTCATTGCTCGTGTTTTGAGCCAGCATGGTTTATGTTTATATTACATCTGGCCTTTAACCTTCAGCTTGAGTACTTTGGCAAAGCAGCCACCAGTCCTTGTTCTCCAGAAGACATGCCACCTGGTACCCGTCGCTTGTTGAGTACACAGAAGAGACCACTGGCCACTCTCCCAGATCCCTATTTCCATAAGTAGAACTGACTGTTTAGCCAGGGAAAGTGTCAGCTCACAAAACCACCTTTTCAATATACCGCTGTACTACACGCTGAAATTAAATGCTAGATAAAAACGAACCCTCACTGTTAAGGACGATTGTAATAAATTAGGATGCAGCCCATACATCTATATTTCTGTTTGTTTTTTTCTTTTAAATACGACTGAAATTTTCATTCAGTGCAGTGTGTGTAGCTTACTCAAAAATTTTCAGTCAGACCATGCTTAGTGAGTATATGGTTAAAACTATAGTTATATTTTAAAGTATTTGCATATATATTTTAATAAATTTCTATATTAGCTTTCTTTTTAAAATTTATTTATTTTTATAGAATAAAGTCTTTTTTATCCATGTATCCCCATGTTCTAACTCCCTGTCCCCTCCTGGCCCCTCCCAGTCCCCCCATCCACTCCCCAGAAAGGGCAAGAGGTCCCAAGGTGGGTCAGCTCAGCATCCACTCCAGGCGAGTTTAATTTCCTCATTCTAATATCAAGACTGGGTTAGGCCTTTCTCTAAAGGGAATGGGCTCCAAGGTGCCAGTCCATGCACAGAAGCAGTCTGATCCCTCCCCTCGAGGCTCTACATACTGCTCATGTCAGTGGACGGTTGCCTATCCTTGGAGGGCCTAGTTCTTTTTCCTGATGGTTCCCAGGTGGCTGTTCTTGATTCAGTGAGCTCCCCAGAGCTCCAGCCAGCCATCATTGTGAGAATTTTCCTCATGGTCCCTATTCCCTTGCTCATATAGACTCTCCTCCCCTGCTATCAGCTGGGCAAGGGACTCAGCCCAATGCTCAGTCATGTATCTCTGCCTCTACCTCTATTCTTTGTTGGATGTAGGTTTTGTGATGGCACTGTTTTGGCTATTCATTTTATTATATAAGGAAAGTCCTGTTTAGGCTCATATATATTTTAATAAATTTCTGTATTAGCTTTTTTTAAAAAAAATTAAATGACTAAAGTGGATCTAATTTGATAAGATATCCATTGTAAACTACTACTTAATATAAAATGTATGTCAACAATGTGGCCAATAAGTTGAAAACATGTCAGGATTAGGAGTTGCCATTATTCCAGTAAATGGTGATCATCGGGAGAGTTATGTGGAATGGGGCAGCCTGGGAAAACCCTGGAACAGTTTGAAGCAGAGCATTCAGAGAAAGAGGAGGGGGAGACAACCACTGAAGGACAAGAGACTGCAACGGAAAAGGCTGAAGGAAAAGAAGTGGAAACGCTGGCGGTAGCTTTACATAACATTGAGCAGACAGGGACAACCCTGTGTTGTTTAACAATAAATAAGCAGGGAAGTGCTGGTGTGGAAGAGGTGGGGGGAGGGAATCCAGATTATTGCACACATTTTAATTGGTATTATTATTAGGAGGCAGAGAAGGGTTTCCCTGTATAGCTCTGGCCGTTCTAGAACTCACTCTGTAGACCAGGCTGGCCTTGAAGGCATGGGTCACCACTCTGCTATTTCAGGCTATTTTTATTAAATGTACAATATACCACCAGATCAGAAGGGAATAAAGAAGCAGGACCTTTCCTCAATCTTGCAAGGGAATGGAGACTCTTATCCAAATGTCTGATTTGGGGAAAATGACTTCTTCTGGTGACCAGAAACTAGACTACAATGTCATAGTCTTACTCTAGGAGCCTGTTCGCTTCCTATACTAACAAAAGGGAAGGTCCTGATGTCTTATTCTTTTTCTGTTATACCATACTGTTCTGATTTCTCTATACGTATTAACTAAACTCTTGCCCTTAATGGTCTCAGACTCTGGATCTGAATTGTAGGCATTTCATCCCTGGGATCAGGTTGTGTCTCTGACTTTCCTGTTCTTGGTGTGATTAGGAAGGCATATTGGAATTCCTGGTTCCACAGTGGCAAGAATTCACCCTCCCCAAAGAATTATTTGGCCTAGAGAGACTACCATTGTACACATTTTTACCCTTTACCAAGGCCCATACAGAATTTCCCAAAGGGAAAGGCATTAATAGTGAGAACCCATTAAAAATGAAAGTAAAAAGGTGCTAGAGAAGTGTGGTCTGCAATGTGGAAATGGTGGAACCTTGTCAAGCAGCAATGGTTGCCGTTCAGTCCATGCCAGTGGGGGCCATTCTCCTTTGAATTACCACATCACCTGACTGGAGATTTCAGAGACTAGGACTCTCACTTGTTGGGTGACTCTAGAGTATAGCTGTGTTTAGACTGGCACAGCAACACTTAGCTTGCTACAGACCAAATTAATGATGGTACATGCTGAGCTTGCATAGCAGTTGGTAGTTCAATTTAGTTGTCTCAGCATCTCAGACAAAACTATTTTAGCTGCCATTTGGTAATGCTAGTTGATAAAGACCTAAGTTGGATGACATGACTACCTTTATCCTAATGGAGCTAACAAACTGCTCCAGAACTTATAGGACATAAAAGCAGACATAATTTGAATATTATTGGAATAAACACACTAAATCTGGGTAAGCCACTGGAGGTAGGCAGTGTCTGAATAAGTATGTGCACAGCTTAAAGAGAGGGTATAAAGACACTTCAGAAGAGGAAAGGACTTGGAAGAATATGGAGATATTTATTTCAAGAATTGAAGCTCAAGTTGCAATTTCTTGTTTGTTGAAAGAACTACAAATAATTTGTCATCATGAAGCATATGACGTGGGATGAAGTGAGGGATAGATTTGGACACTTGGGGAGCAAGAGCCTTGTATGTCATGCCCGGGTTTGGAATTTTCCTTTTGGACCAGTGGTCTCCACAAATAGATGTGAGTTCAAAATACTGGGCACAGGGAAGACTACTAGAATTCTTCTTTTAAATCTTTCTCTTCCTTCTATTCATTTGTGTGTGTGTGTGTGTGTGTGTGTGTGTGTGTGTGTGTGTGTGTGTGTGAGAGAGAGAGAGAGAGAGAGAGAGAGAGAGAGAGAGAGAGAGAGAGAGAGATTTGTCTCAATTTTTTTCCCTTTTCCTGTCAGCCTTTTAAATGTTGGTTTTGTGTGTTGGTTGGTTTTGGGGCCTTGAGCTGCATAGCTTTGGATGACTTTGAGCTTATGATTCTCCTGCCTAACTTTCTGAGTGTGGTATTATTCCTGGTGTTCATCACCATGCCAGGTTTCTGTAATGTTCAGGATCAACCTCAGAGTTTTGTGCATTCTAGGCAAGTACTCTACAAACTGAGCCACATTCTCAACTCCAGTGTTTGTATTTGTAAATTTATACATAGGAATTCATTTTTATAATATATAAGTACTCATATTTGAAAAGTTTATGTTGAAGATTTTTGTTTTTTAGGGGAGTACATGCTCAAGAGAGCATAGAGGTTCATTTGAGAGAGGCAAATTAGAGAATGGAGAACCCAAGGAGTTCCAGTCAGAACCACAGGATCAAATCTGCTTTCTATTCTTTGGGATCTCACAGGAGGGTAGAGTGGAGGAGAGCGGGTCCAAGATGGGAGAGCGTAATTGAGTTGCATATACTGGCATCTGCTTCAGAGGCGTGAGCCCCTGAGTAGAGACCAGTCTGGGTAACACTGCAAGAACTGGTCTCAAAGAGGGGACCAGGGGAAGGGGAGAGGACAGGAAGGGAGGAGAGATTCAGTGGAAAGCTATTTAAAAGGCTTGAATTGGGATTGGAGAGATGGTTCAGGGGTTAAAAGAGCACATACCACTATTAAAGAAGACTTGAGCTGTATTTGTCAGGGATCTGAAGCCCTGGCCCCTGCAGCCACCTGCATGCGTGTATACAAACACACAATTAACAAACAAGAACAGACTAAGGCTAAGAGAGAAAGGGGCGGGGAGAGTGTTAGGTTAAAGGGAGATTCTGTTTTTATTTTTTAAGAAAACATATTTGCTCAAAAAAGGGGGCAATAGAGAGTGCTATCTGAGCAAGCAGTTTTGAAGCGGGGCCCTGCTGTTGGTTACAGTACCTATCAGCAATGTACCATTTAGGAACTTAGTGTACATTCCAATCCAGTGGTTACTTAGTGTTACTGAATTTAGGGGAACCTTCACTAAAGCTACATTTAAATAAGGTGGGGGACATTTAGGGATGCCTATGTAGTATATAAAGCAAACTTATCCTTTGTTTTCATTTGTCCACTATTAGACATTAACGTTTCTTGTGCATTTTAGAGTGTTTCTAATGCATCTTTGTGCTTAGGTGACAAATTCCAAAGAATTTAGTGTATTTCCAGCCCACTTACTCCACCCCCATCTTCAGCATCATTTGGTACGGTCCCAGATCAGTGCATACATCTTTGTATAGCAGAGCCCACGAGAGCTTGCATTTTGCTTTATAGAGGCAGTAGATTATTCTAATTGTCTGCCTAAGCCATCACAAACATTGGAAAACTAACGGGCTCAATACATTTTCTT
Source organism: Sigmodon hispidus (assembly GCA_004025045.1). Taxonomy (NCBI): domain Eukaryota; kingdom Metazoa; phylum Chordata; class Mammalia; order Rodentia; family Cricetidae; genus Sigmodon; species Sigmodon hispidus. Next base: position 234,466 of record PVIH01000986.1, on the reverse strand, counting down.
TGGGGGGGGGACAGCAAAACTGGAAATAAAAAGCAGGTTCTGGCTGCAGCCTCCCTTCCTTTGTTCTACATCTCAGAAGATGCACGTGAGGGGAGCTGCCTTGTAACGGGAAGCTCCTTCTGACCAGCTCTGCTTCTGCCTGCCTGTTTGCTCAGTTTTGAACCATGTCATCTCCAGGACCCAAGGAAAACAGTCACAGGAGTCCCTGTAGGTGGAACTTTATTTCCTGTTTTTTCTTAGGTGCTTTTATATAAAATCATTATAACTGCATGATATACAGATAAAGTAGTATTAAAAAGCTGAAATTCAATTTAACCTGATTTGAACTTGTAAACACTATTTTAGTAAGAGCTTTATTTTCTGTGTATTATAAGTAAGCAATTACCATTAAATTAATTTCAAGAACAAATAATTGTTGCATGGGGGTCTGGGACATTTGCATGTGTAATACATGCTTTTTCATCCATCAGGTGAAATTTCCCAAACAGATGTTTTTATGAAGAAACATTTTTATTTAGCTAAAATTCCAGTCTATTTTTTAAGATTAGAAATGAGAGCTAATTCAGCATCCTTGCTGCTAAGATGCTCATTTTCCAAGCAGAAGGTCGGATGGCTAAGTATATGACCATATCTGGGGCCAGGATAAAGTTAAAGTCCACCTTGAGCTACACTGTGGGTTCATCTAAAGTGATTGATCCTAAGATTCATTTTAAAAGTGTCTTAATGATTCAGACAAATTTAAAGCATGTTACTTTTGTAAGTTTATAGAACTTGGGTGCACTTCTTATCACCTGTTGGCTGAGGATATGATTTTAAATGTGATATTTCTGTATGCATATAGAGGCATATAAACCTGTAGAATTTGCTGGGAAAAATAGACCTTAAAAATTAGTTTTGGGTGTTTTTGTTGAGCAATGTGACTCTATCCTTAGAAGTAACTGATTAATAATTTCTATTAGTTACTGCATTTTATAACCTCCCCATTAGTCCCTTAAGATGGCATGTGTTGTAACATGTTTTGTGTATATATTATATGCTTTGTCAGGTAGAAGCATGAAAGAAATATGTGTGGCCCCAGTCACCATCATGACTTTTCTGTTTTTGAGATTGTAAGTTAGAGCTAAAGTCAATTAAAGAATTATCCTTCCTGTCTTGTTCTATCTAGTACCATAACTTTACCTTTTTGTTGTTGTTTAGAAATTAAAGTAGAGCCTCGGGTATGCAGACACACACTCTACCACCCAGGTTCTGTGCTTAAAGGTATTAACTGAATTCCTTACAAAAATGAAGAATTAATTAAATTGAACCCCAATTAGGAGTGTACTACATTTTTGCTTATTTTACTTGTTAGGTGGTAAGGGAAAGGCCAATGAGAAAGGAGACAGTGGGAATTGTAGCGTTATTTTTAAAACACATCTAGAGACTGTATAGCAGCCATGCTTCTGTCTACACAGTTAGCATTGTAGGTGCTCGGCAAGACGGTCTTAGAGGGAGCGAGAATTAAAAGTGTTAGCTCAGGAAATTTCTCCTTACAGTTTTAATTTGTGGATGGATTCTGGCAAAGATATTAAATGTCTGCTCTTAGTCTCTTTAAACTATATGTCAGTACATGAGTATATTTGTTAGAAGCTTGTTTATATTGTGGCAAAGATGTTTGAAGAAAGCTGATCCTGTAATATATGGAAATTTACAATCTTTTCATTTTGATTCTGGGGCAGTTTATTTTTCTTTCTTCCTTTTTTTTCTGGGTAGGGTGAGGGGGACCCTTGTTCGGGACAGGGTTTCTCTGTGTGGCCCTGGCTGTCCTAGAAGTTGCTCTGTAGACCAGCCTTGAACTCAGAAACCCACCTGTCTCTGCCTCCCAAGTGCTATGACGCATGCCACTGCCCAGCTGAGTCTTTATTCTGATACTTGGTCAGATGCCATACTATGGCCTGACCTGCACTAAGAGGATATTTTGTATTGGAGAGGACATTGACACCCCAACAGCTTGTTAATGTATTAAACTACATAAAAATGAAGCTTGAGATGAAGGTTGTGACCCTTAAATGTTATCCTTTAATTTCTTGCAAAGATTATAGACCACTATTACATGTCCAATAATTATAGCAATAGATCATTTTAGGAGCCAGTTGGTACAAGCTTTTGTTGCATAACACGTTTGATATCATGAACAAATATAGCAATTTTGTTTCATTACCCTTTTGGTGGAACATTGTATAAACTTGACAGCAAGGATTATACCTTTCATAAAACTAAATTCTAGCACCACAAAAAGAATTTTGTGGAAATATTGCCTGTCAGGCTTGAAAAGAGGACTTACCTGTTGAATGCATGTGATGCTTCAATTTGTCTCAGCTCCTCTGAACCTGCTGATTATACTTTTGAAGGCAGCTATGGAATTCTCACTAACTCAAAAAACTACTGGCTGTGATGACTTTTTAAGTAGAATACAGACCAAGGGAGAAGTTGGGTGACTAGCTGATCTGAGCAAACCTTCTTATCTGCCTATCCTTGCCCAGGAGTGTCCATTGTGTGCACAGAGCTGTATGAAATGCGATTCACTTCATTTGAGGAATAAATGGTCACCTTGTAATAGGAGATATGACTAAAGCCACTGGAATATACTGATTTACACATTTTGCTAATTTTCTAAATATTATTTTTATAGAAGACAGCAGTATTTATAATATGATCCTCACTATTGTGCTATTCATTTAAACCTTTATTTTTAGTTTTAAATTTTATTAACTAAATACTGTAGATGTAGATAAGAAACTTACTGTTGGAAGGCAGCTGGTTTATTTTTAATTGGAAAGAAAAATGTATTTGCAGTAAGACTACATTAATTTCAATGACGTGACTTTTTAAAATGGGACTCGTGATACAGCTTAGGGTAGAACATTACCTGCCTGCCATGTGTGAGGCGCTAGGTTTGAGCCTCAGTATTGGGGTGGGGGGGATGTGGGAGGGAGGTGGAATAATACTCGAATGTATCAGCTTGTCATGCCATCATAATTTGTTATTTTATTTAGCAAAGTTAATATAGCACATAAAATCAGCAATGCTATTAAAGATGTGTAATACTTGCCTTTCTACTCAAACTACAGTAGGTTAGAGCCTGGAGGTGTAGTTTAGTTAGCATACCTGAGGCTTCAGGTTCAATTCCTAGCACTGAAGCAAAATAAAGTAAAACAAACTTTGATGAGTGGAAACCTGTTACTTGTTAGGCATTTAAGATGTGTCACCTCTATACATCGTTGTCCCCATCACAGCATCACAACCTGTTCCAGTTCAGTGACAAAGTTGAGACTAGACAGTTGAACAAGTCACCCAGCCAGTGAGCACTGGGGCAGGGAAGAACCCAGCATGCCCCTCACTACCACAGCGAAGATCTCTCAGCATAGCTGAAATTAAACAGCACAGTTTGGACAGCTTCTGTCTGTCTTTCTGTGTTCAATTTTCCTAAATGTACTGCATTTATATTTTGCCTCTTTAACTACACAAATGTATGTTTTGTAAGCTTTAGTAGTTAATATGTTAAGGAAACTTGATCTTTACTATATTCTAACAACTTACCTGGTCTTCCCTGGCTATTCTAAAGACAAGAACCAGAGCCTCTTGTTTGTTTGCTTATTTACTTATTTACTTTTAAGCAAGCTGATTTATGTTCCAGAGCTTTGTAAGAATTCCTCTGAATTTGGAGTGTTAGGTTGAAGCTCAAAGCAGGTTTGAAAGAAAAGTTTGAAGGCCCCCAGCTGCCCATGCTGTGCTGTGAATACTTGACTGTTCCTAAAATAGTCTCTGTAGCTCTGCTGCTGCTATCTGAAAACAACTTCAAAAGACTCAGACAGTGTGGATTTTGTGCTTTATCACTGTGTTGCAGCAGGGTGGAATGACAGGGAATTAAGAAAGGGAGGGAAGGGTCTCCTCACCCAGAGTCTGCTTGAAGCCTTCTCTCAGTGGAGAGATTTACCGCAGTTAACAGCATTTCCTAAGAAGGTTGAAGGAAAGACAATCAGTCAGTCAATCAATCTGTCTGTCTGCCTGCTGCCTGTCTTTGTTCATTTATTTTGAGCGTACTCCTTACCGTCCTAGAGCTTGCTATGTAGACCAGGTTGGCTTCAAACTCAGCTCTACCTGCCTCTGCCTCCAAGTGCTGAGATTAAGCCACCATGCCTGGCAATGATTTAGATAGATAGATAGGTAGATAGATAGATAGATAGGTAGGTAGGTAGGTAGGTAGATAGATAGATAGATAGATAGATAGATAGATAGATAGGTAGGTAGGTAGGTAGGTAGGTAGGTAGGTAGGTAGGTAGGTAGGTAGGTAGATAGATAGATAGATAGATAGATAGATAGATAGATAGATAGAGAAAGAGAGAACTAGGAAGGAAGGATAGATGTAGGTTAGTATGCACAAAGTCCCAGGTTCAGTCATCAGCACTGTATAAACCCTGTGCTGGTATACCCTGAGGCAGAAGGATCAGAAGTTTAAAGTAATCCTTGGCTACATAATTCAGTGCCAGCCTGAGCTATAGGAGACCTTGTCTTTAAAAAAACAAACAAACAAACAAAAAAAAAAAAACATGTACCATGTTCAAAGCCTATGGCCTGTCATCTCCCAGATATCTGGATATTTTCACAAGCAAGATTATTAGAGTCTGTCTACAGTGAAGATTTCTCTTTGATCTAAGTCTTTACGTATTAGTAACATTCTTATCCAGTGCATTTTAGGAGCCATCTGGTGAGCTCATTTAAATACTTTAGCAACCCTTTAAAGGCACAGCTTCAGAACTCACCAGTATCATGTATGGGTTTCATAAAGGCAGTAGGTGTGATGCTCCCTTCAGAAGCCCACATCTATATGTGTCCATGTTTTATCTTTTCCACAAGTTCCTCTCTTTCTAGCCTGCCCTACTTTCTGTAGTTAAATCTATGTTGCAGTCTCTTTCTTCCTAATAAACTCCAACTTTCAACTCTGCTTTATGCTGACTTATTGTGAAATTCTTTTTCCGGTGCACAGTCATGGATTCCTCAGGATGCTGCAGGCAGCAGTGTGGGGCTGTTTCCAGCCCTCTGATAGGACCTTTCCCATTCTGTAACCCAACGCCCTACCCTGTGCGGAATCTACCCATAGGCAGTTCTAAAGGTTGTTCACAAATTTCTGGAGCACCTTGTTCTTCAAAAGCTTCCTGAGAGTCATAATTAGTTCTTTCTGGTTAGTGTCTAGCTGGAGAGGCTCTGTCTTCTCATTCCCTCATCTGGACCAGCTCTACTGAATAGTATCTGAGGCCATCCTTAAGAATTAACGATTGCTGCCATGGCTTGAAAATCACCTTTTCTGCTAGGTGGCATGTTGTTGCTGCTGTTGTTTTGAAAAAGGATCTCACTCTAATCCAGCCTATCATAGAACTCATCACCATTCTCCCGCTTCAGCCAGATAAATCATGGATTACAGTCCTCTGCCGCCACATTATGAAGTATCACCTTACATCATTAACACATTAAAAATTGCTATTATGTCAGTAGGCATTTTGGAAGTGACCAATTCAGCTTTATTTCAATAATAATTTACACCATGCTAATCATCTTTGTGCATACACAATGTTTTAGAGCTAGCATGGTTCTTAGCTTGTGTTGGCCATTAGGCTTTTTTGGAGGGTTTTTGTTTATTTGTTTTTTTATCTTATGTTGTTGTTGTTGTTGTTTTGTTGGTTTTGTTTTTGTGTTTTGGTTTTTAAGACATGATTTCTCTGTGTAGCCCTGGCTGCCGTAGATTTGTATAGACTAGGGCTGGCCTCAAACTCATAGCGATTCACCTGCCTCTGCCTTCTGAGTGCTAGGATTAAAGGCACATGCCATCACTACCAGGCATGGTCATTAGCTTTTTTAAAAATCATTAAGTGTTTATGTATGTGGGTTTGTGCATTTGAGTACAGTGCCCTTGGATAACAGAAGAGGCCATCAGATCCCCAGAAGCTGGAGTTATGGTCATTTGTGAACTGTATGGTATAGGTGCTAGGAACTAAACTCAGCCCTGGTCATTGGTTTTGAGAGCGAATGTGCTTTGATTGGCACTCTGTAATAGTCTGTTTTATATATCCTCACAAGACAGAAGGTACTTGTTTGTGACAGGCTCTCACGTAGCCCTGAATGGAACTCCTGACATTCTTGCCTCCAGCTCCCAAGTAGTGGGATTACAGGTGTGTGACACCACCCCTGGCTCTCCATCTTAACTCTGACAAGCTTGAGGTCAGCAGTAACCTTGATGATGATTTGACAGCTACAGTTTATTTTGTTGTATAGCATGAGATGACTTGCTGCACTCTTGATATAGGATAGTTACATTATTCTATACAATAATCCCTTATAATTCTCTTATTCTGTGGATGACATAATTTCATGAGTAAAGTTGCTTCTTGTTTCATGGTGCCTATATTTGAGCAACTGAGTGTATTTTCTGAGTTCTGGCTTCTCTTGCCTTTGGGTCTCTGGGGAGGCTGCCTTCCTGCTGCCTTTCTTCCTGCCCTCCCCATCTGTTGGCTTCTTGATTTCACTACAGACGATGCTCTTTTCTCAGCAGGAGACGAAGTGCAACTTCCCAGAGAGCTTGGGACCACTTTGCAAACTTACAGTGTGTGTGGTTGGTCATCTTCCAGCAGATAGGGTTCTGTTTTGTTTGTCATTGACCTATGCCTTAGTTAGGGTTTCTATTGCTGTGAAGAGACACCATGACCACAGCAACTCCTATAAAGGAAAATGTTTAACTGGGTGGTTCAGAGGTTTAGTCTATTACTGTCTCGATGAGACATGGTGATGTGCAGGCAGACATGATGCTGGAGGAGTAGCTGAGGGTTCTGTATCTTGTAGGCAACAGGAAATCTACTGAGGCGCTGGACAGTGTCCTGTGCATAGGAAACCTTAAAGCCCATCCCTGTAGTGACACACTTTCTCCAACAAGGCCATGCCCACTCCAACAAAGCCACACTTCGTAATCATATGAGGTTATGGGGGGGGGGATTACATTCAAACTCCCACAATCTAAATTAAAATTCAGAGAGAAAGAATATGGCAAATAGCCATTGTGACCACTAGATCACACAACTTTGATAGTTTCTACTCTTTCCATTCTGAGCAGACATTTTTAAAAATTTAAATTTCAGCTATGAATACTGTTTGCATTTTTTCTATCCCTCCTTCTCTCCCATCCAACTCCTCCATGCCCCCCACTCCCTCTCAGATTAATGATTTTTTTCTATAATTAATGTTATGCATACATGTGTACATACATACATATGTCCACACACGTATCCTACAGGCCCTGTTTATTGTTGCTCTTAAATGTACATCATGTGGGGCTGACTGCTGGAGTTTGAGTAATGCATGGGGCCTTATGTCAGGAGAAGACCAATTCACCTTCTTTCAGTAGCCATTGGGCGCCTATAGCTCCTTATTTAGGGGTTGAGGCCTTAGGAAATTTCTCTGTTTGTGTTAGCATACTGAGCAAGAGTAAGTATGGGGGGGGAGGGTAGAATTGAAATTGGTATCAAGTCTTCCCCCAGCCACTCTCCATCATGTCCTGAGGCAGGGTTTTCTACAGAACCTGGAGCTCACTGACCCAGCTGGCCAGCTTGCCCTAGGGACCTGCTTCTGTCCCCAAAGTGCTAGAATTACAGGTGGTGCCACCCTGCCTGGCTTCAGATAGGTTCTGTGGTCTGCTCATCAGGCATGTGTGGTCAGGAGCTTTATCCATTGAGCTGTCTTTCCAGCACCTAGCAGGATATTTTTGTTGCTATTCTGACAGTTCTGTTGTTTGTGCATTTGGGAGGTACAATGCCAAAATCCTTGTTATGACTGGAAAGGAGGCCCTAGTCTCTTGTCTGATGATGCGTGATCTGGGAAAACAGGGAATGAGTTGCTGTCTCTTTCAATTCTTTTTTTATTCTGTTTTCAGATACTTGAACCCAACTAATCACCTTCAGTGAGTTTTGTACTGTAAAAAACAAATATTTTATTTTCTCAGACCAATGTTAAGCAGATTTATTTCACAGAATCCTTTGTGGGGAGGGGCAGATGGAACGGGACTGTGAGACAGTGTCTCCCTGGCTGTCATGGAACTCAGTCTGTAGACCAGGCTGCTCTTGAACTCAGAAAGTTCCACTTGCCTCTGCCTCCCAAGTGTTGGGATTAAAGGCATGTGCACCACTATACCTGGTCTTTCTCTTTTCCTTTAAGTTTAACCTGAAGGAAAGAGTGTTTCTGAAAGTCACAGGAAGAGCCGCCTTTACATAGCTGGTGCGGTTTGTCCAAATCCCTGAGAAGGACAGTCGGGCAGCACAGCAACATAATAAGCTTTGGCAGAGAACGCAAAGCAGAAAGTTGTATCTGTATTTCTACACGAGAATAAATGAGTACTTGTAACCACATGTAGAACACATTAGTCTGCAATTAGAACCACCTTACTTGTATTAAATAAAATTAGGAAGCCTGAGACACTGGGGTTGATGGAAATATATGGTATTACTGCTAATTAAGTAGGGTTTTTTCATGTCCCAATAACTCCAAAAAAAGTTGTTCTTGAAATGGTTGGACATTCTCCCCACCCCCACCCCCACCCCCACCCCCAGTATGCTCTAAGCATTTGGATGAACAGCTTGAGGGGGCAGTGCTGGGACTCTGGAGGAGGGGTACTTCTGTGTACTGTGGAGATCGTGACTAGATCCACTTTTGATAACTTCAAGGGGAAACAGTATGTTTACAGTGGGCTGAAATAAATATAGACATAGCATTCAGAATCTCACGGACGATAGAGTCTGAATCTTTGCTCTTAGATGCTGGAACTTTGACGGTGTGGAGGCCGAAGGATGCGTGTTTGCCCCTCTGCCCTCTGATGTTTCCATAGTGGAGTCTGGGGGATTCTGCAGTAGGCAGACTCATGGGAGAAAAGGCATGCACCTCCACTGTGTACACAGGAGGAGCAAGGGGCAAATGTGGATCTGAAAACCCACACCTTTAGAGAGAACAAAGAAGATTGTGGCAGCAGTCTTAGAGGAGGAAGAAATGATTTTCAGAGAAGTGAACACCCGTGGGCCAGGGGCTGAGATAGTTTCCCCTGAGCTCTGGGTACGACATCAGGGCTAGTGATGAGGAAGGCCTTGTTTTCCTTCTGGAGGTGGTTCCCAAGAAGGTGCTGTGAGAAGGCGAGGAACGAGGGTCTGAGAGACCCTGGTGCTTACCTTCCTGTCGGCTCAGCACTTGAGAGCCTCGTGCTTGAGGGGGTGACTTTCTCTGCTCCTACAGCAGTACCTCACATGATTGAACAAATCTTTCTCTCTGGAGTTCTCTGCTTCATTTCCATGCCCTGACATGAGTCCCGTAGTAAACACCCCTGTGTGCTGTTGTGTTAGCTGTTTCCTCTTCCACTGCTAAACATGCACAGGTGACTGAGGACGCGCCGCTGGTGTCTGACACTTGGGGTGCTCTGCTTCCTCCGTCAGTATGGTTGAGATGAGGACGTAAATTGTCCATTTATGCAATCTCTGAAGTTTCTTCTTCTTGCTTAAAAATTATTTTTTTCTTTGAATATTTGTTTATTTGTATCCTTGTGGGTCTGGGTATGTGTGAGCCACTGTGTGGTTGCTGGGAGCTGAACTCAAGACCTCTGGAAGAGCAGCCAGTGCTCTTAACCTCTGAGCCATCTCCCCAGCCCAAGAGTCTGGGTATGTGTGTACTTACCACATGCTTTCAGAAACCCATGGAGGTCAGACGAGGGTATTGGATTTCTTGGAACTGGAGTTGCAGATGGTTTTGAGCATCTTGGAACAAACCCTGGGTCCTCCACAAGAATACTAAGTAACTGCTGACCTATCTCTCTAGCTCTGTTTTTATTTTTATTATGTATGTGGTGGGGCATGGGGAAGTGAGAATGTGGATGCAGTTCCTCTCAGAGGCCAAAAGAGGGTGCTGTATCCGTGGAGCTGGTATTACAGGTAGTTGTAATCCTCCCATGGGGGGGCTGGAACCAAGCTTAGGTCTTCTGCAAGAGCTGTTCATTTCCTAACCAGCTCTCCAGCCCCAGTGCTTGTTGCTTTTCATTTGTGGTGATGCCAAGAATCCTTTTAAATGTGTGCTTTGAATCCCGAGATGTGACACTGTACCCTCAGTGCTTTTGAGGTTATTGACCACATGGATTCATTGTCTTTCTGTCAAAGGTCTTTAACAATAGGACCAGAGACTTTTTAAACAGTGCTAATACGTTCACTGCACACAGCAGAAGAAAATGCTTATAAGAGAAACTTTATTTTTAAGAATGTTCTAAATGGCTCTTTATTGTACTCTATAGAAGCTCATTAGTGGTTACTGACTTCAGGAATGTTATCAGTTTTTGGTACATGACACTCTTGAAGTTTAGGTGACCTTTGTTTTAATTTCCCCTTGTTATACCAAGTTTCAAATATTTCTATATGGTGAGAAAAATGGAAAAGACCTGTTTCTACCTCTATAAGTTAATGTATATTGGTATGATGTTCCTGATTTGGGTGTTGATGACTACAGAATATACTCCTAAAATAGAATAGGTGGAAACAGCAATATTGCTCTTATTTAGAGTTGTATAGGGTTTAATCCTCATACATTGCAAGAGCCCGTGTGTGTATGTGTATCCATCCAGGCTGTAGAACCAGTGAGCAAGTATCTGGGCCAGGCTAGGAAAGCTAAGTTTTCAACCTCCTGAACATTGATTTCTACTCTTGAATTGCTAAAGAGATTACCTGAGTGATACAGAGAAAAGAACTGATATTCAGTGCTCAGTGGTACACCATGTACCTAGCATACACAAGCCCTGGGTCTGATCCCCAGAAGCCCTCTCACCCCTAAAAATGAATTAACTGCTGTAACCACAGACTCAAGATAAACAGGTTAGTGATTTATGACTTACTTTTTAAAAATGTAGTTTCTGCATTGTATTTTTAAGATGAGACAGGGAACAACAGAAACAAGGAATTTGTGCTTCCTGAGTTACAGCTTATGCTTTGTTCCCAATAAACTTGGAGAGCAGTCTGCCATAGGCAGAGCACACCTCATTGCTTACAGCTAGTGTGTGGGGCAACTGACTTCTGGGACTGTTTGCCTATCTTTGAAATAGGTCTGGTAGAGTCCTCTCTAAAGAAGGTAGACTTTGGGCTTTAAGGACCTGGTGGCTGATTCTGGTCTACTGACAACACTGTAACAATCACTGATGCGTTAATGTGATGTCAAAGAAGAGCGAGATGGTGGAGATTTAAACATCACTCTTCTCTTCCTGTGGAGAAGGAACCTGTAGCCAGAGATTTCTGGCCTGCCTAGCCTTAGGTCTGGACCCATAGCCTCTTAGCTCCAAAGAATCATACAAAGACTTTTAATTGCAAGCTGTTTGGCCTATGATTCAGACTCATTACCAGCTAGCTCTTACAATTTAACTCAACCTATTTTATTAATCTATATTGCTAGTGGCTAGTGGCTTACCTGTGTTTCTTTCCATTTGCTTCCTTGGGAAGCAGCTCTCAGCATCTCTGTCTGACTCAGCCCTCTTTTCCCTTTATCTATGCTGACATTTTCTGCCTGCCTCTAAGATGCCTTGCCATAGGCCAAAATAGCCTTTTTATTAACCAGTGGTATTTACCTCATACAGAAAGACATCCTACATCAGGAACCAAGGCTTTTAGGGAGCCAAGGAAGTCAGCAACTTTAAAGGGCTGATGAACTATTTTGGGGAAATGAATGAGCCCAAAACCAGATAGTAGCCTGAGTCAGTGATTTCCCAGCTCTGACTTTGGCCTCCCTCCTCGGTGATGTGCGTCCTGTGATAGGTAGTGAGACTCCATGCTGGTGTTCCTGCTTTGGAAGTTCTGAGTACTCTTGCCAAGTGGAGGAAGGGCAGGTGCAGCAGCAGTTCTTGCCTCAGCTGACAGAGTAACAAACATTCCGGTCCCTCCTGTTTGCCTTTTGTTCTCTTGTGCAGCAAGGGGACGCTGTTGCACACACTGATTTCTGTGTAATTTTTCAAAAATGGGCTCTATCCCAGAAATTGTAGTGGCATCCTAGCTGTCATCCCAAGTTGCCTTAACATGTGACACTGCGAGTTACAACTCAATATATGTTTGTCCTTGAATAACCGAGCAGCGACAACCGGCACAGAGCATGAGTGCCCCAGACTGCAGCTGAGCTGTGTCATCCCAAGTGTTTACTGCCTTTGCCAGCCTCGATGCTTTAGCTGTGTTCAACCCATTCTTTTATTTATACTTTTCATTTAATTTTATTTTTATTAATTTTTTTTGCAAAGTATTATAATGAGTCTTTTTGTGGTTGGTGTAATAGTATATAAACAGAATGGCTTAATAAATAGTGGGGTTTTCCCAGGTAAGATACTGTATGCTATTTGCAAATAGAGGGAATAGCCTCAGCAGGAGGAGTAATCTGTCTGCTAACATAATTAGTTCCTGAACCTTTGTAGAATTGTCACATACCTGCATTTCTGCACACCTGTCATTTCTAAGTAGCGCAAAACCTAAGAACTTTGTAATGGTTAACATTGCATAACATGCTTTACAAGGAAGAGATCTTTCAGTTAACATTCTACTTAAGTAATATATCAAATAAAGACAGGAACAAGTCCATGTAAGCATTTTTCATACAGCACTATGTATTGTTGAATAGAACTTTTTCTTTTTCTTTTCTTTTTTTTTCTTTCAGAAGAGTGATTGGAACACAAGTCATTTTTTAAAACCATGAAATTTATCTTTACAAGCATGCCTGTAGCCAGGTTTGAGCGTATAAAAGGGTGCTTTCCCTGCTAGTTATCAGTTCAGTTTTATTTCAGGAGACAAATGTCTTGACTTCAGATCCTGGGCTCTTTGTGCTACATTGTTGCCTTGTAGAAAGGAAGCGGAGCACTCTATTTCTCCTCTAAGTGCTTAATATGCTGGCACTTGACCACAGGTGCTCAGAGCAGCTGCCAGATTGCCAGCTGAGATTGTGGGCTCTAATAGTCTCATTGAGTGTACCATATAGATTATGAAAGTAATCATAAACAGGAATGAATCTAGTTTTTCTTTTAAGCCTAAAATGGAGGCAAGCTGGTTCTTCAGTTTGTCAATATTTTTCTCATAATAGGAATTTTTACTTTTCTCAATACATTTTTAAGTATGAGTAATATATTTTGTTTTGGTGGGAGTTCTGGTTGGTTGGTTGGTTTTTGTTTGTTTTGAAGATAAGATCTTTCTAGATAGGCTTTGGCTGGTGTGAAACTTTGTATGTAAACTATGTTGGCCTCAAACTTTTTATAATTCTATCTCTGCTCCCAGAATCTGGGATTATTGACATGTACCACTATGATTAGCTTCAGATATTTTCATTTTAATTTTAAAAAATGAATTCTGCCTTCTTTAACTCTTTGTCTCATTTGAGACTGAAATCTCCTATTCTCATTAGCTTTCTGGTTGGTAGGTTCCATTTGGACGGGTAGGTCATAGAATTATGTGCGAGGAAATGATGTTTTAGGTGGAAGTCAGGCACAGGCTGAGAGAGGAGGGACCAGAATGTGCTGGTGGGACATCTCTAGTTTGGATCTCTACCCCTGGAAGTAATTGATGAAGCCATCTATGCTAACTTATCAGTAGACAGACAGAGAGGTATACTCAGAGTTGATTTTCAGGAAAATGTCTATGGCTGTCAGAAAGTGGATCAAAAGCCAGCTGTAGTGACTCATGCCTGTAATTCAAGCACTTAGGAGGCTAAGGCAGGGGTATTGCCTTGATTTTTTAAATTTATTTAGCTTTATTTATGTGCATTGGTATGAAGATGTTAAATCTCTGAAATGGGAGTTACAGACAGTTGTAAGCTGCCATATGGGTGCTAGGTATTGAACCCGGATCCTCTGGGAGAGTAGCCAGTGCTCCTAACCCCTGAGCCATCTCTTCAGCCTGGGCTACAGCCTGATAATTTAAAAAAAAAAAAAAAAAAAAAAGAAAGAAAGAAAGAAAAGTATGGACAGCTTTAGAAGGAGCCGTTACTAGTCAGGCAGCTGTTGGCCAGTCAGCTTTGACCTGAGGAAGTTAGGATTTTAGAGACATTTGAGAACCTTCTTGATGAGCTATTCCAAGCTGGTAATTGCATGAATCTGCAGCTCCGGTCTGTGCACTAAAAAGGAAGAGCTAGTTTCCATCCCCCCACATAGCAAGTCACTGTAAGCCTCTCCAGCCTTGCTGTCTTCTCTCCTCAAACTGGGGGTGGGGGTTGGAAGCAAGTAGTTTATAAATCCATATATCCTTTTCATTTTGTTTATTATTGATTTTATTTCAAAACAGGGTTTCATGTAGCCAAGATTGGCCTCAAGTTTTCCATGTAAACATGACCTTGAACGATTCCTTCTACCTTCACTTAAGTGCTAGAATTACCGGTGTGTACCACCATACTTTCTCTCTGTGTGCAGGCATGACAAATGTCAGCTTCAGCTGTTGTTTCCAAGAAGCTATCTCCCTTATTATTTGAGACAGGATCTCTGACTGGGATCTGGAGCTTGCTGATTAGGTCAAGGAGTGTAGAGATCCACCTATCTCAGTCAGTGTTTTTATTGCTGTGAAGAGACACCATTCTTGGTTTCCAGCTTGAGAAGAGATACACACTATCAAGGCCACACAAGGGTTTATTTAAGAGAATTCCCAGGCAGGTACAGAAACAGAGAAGCAGGACAGGAGATAACCAGAGAGACCAAAATGTGGGCATCTCTTTTTAAGAGAAGGGGTGTACACAGGTTTATGTAGCCACGCCCAGGGGTGTGCCTCCATACGAAGTGCATCCCACCAGAGCCAAGTTGACTCAACGTGGAGTGCCAGGAATACTTATAACCATGACCGTGGCAACTTTTATAAAGAGAAACATTTAACTGAGGTTGGCTCACAGTTCAGCAGTTAAGTCCGTTATCATCATGGCAGGACATGGAAGCAGGCAGACATGCTGCTGGAGAAAGAGCTGAGAGCTCTACATCTTGATTGACAAGCAGCAGACGGAAACTGAGCCACACTGGGCATAGCTTGAGCATAGGAGACCTCAAAGCCTGTACCCACAGTAACACACTCTCTCCAACAAGGTCATGCTTATACCTCCTAACAGTGCTGTTCTCGGTTTATGGGCCAAGCATGTACATACATGAGACTGTGGGGCCAATACCTATTCAAACCACCACACTCAGTCTCTGCTATGCTGGCATTAGAAGGACAAGCCACCGTTCCTGTCTTTTTATGTGAGTGCTGGTTGTTAGTATGAGCATGGCCATGCGCTGTGCTGCGGCCATGCCCCCCGCCTGCAGAGGCGCTCTGATGAGGCACGTGCCTTCAGAAGCTACAACATGCAAAAGCAGAAGATGGAAGTTATATACTAGTTACATTTGTGCTCACTGTGGTGGGTTAATTGACAAAAGCGACTATAGGAAGAAGGTTTCATCTGACTCACACACCAATAGATAGTCTATCATGGAGACAAGGTGTGGTCACAGTACCTGCCTGTGGCAATGGCCGTGCAAGGCTGCTTGCTCGCATCTCAGAGGACCAAGAAGGTGGGCACACAGCCCTGTGAGAACACAACTCCAGTGCCCGAGACCTTCCATTCAGTCTCACTCTAAAGGTTTCACAGCACTTTATGATAGTACATCATAGAGCTGAGAAATCAACCCTCTATTATGGAATTGAAGGATTATCTGAAGACCCTGGAAAGACTTGGTACCACCCTCTATCTTCAAGAGAGACACCATGTTGAGGTCTGTCTCTCCTTCTCTCTCCTGTTTCTCTCCTGTACCCGCCTGAGAACTCTCCTGAATAAACTCTTGTGTGGCCCTGGTAGTGTGTGTGTCTCTTCTCACACCCAAAACTAACAAGTGATATAATAAAATGCAGCTCAGTGGTAACTTAGCGTGCTAGCATGTTTTATCCTTCCACGAGCAAAATACTAACACTGGTGATCAAACTCAGCTCCTTGTGATTGCACAAGTACTTTACTGAGCTGTCTAACTAGCCCACTGTTGTTGTTTTTAAATATAAGGATGCTGTCTGTCAGGTGCTTTGTGTGTGTGTGTGTGTGTGTGCATGTGTTTTGTAAAGGAGAAAAATGATTTTTTTCTTCCTCCCATTGTTTTAAGTTGGGACAGATCTTTGTGGCAAAAGACAGATTGAGAAGAGAACACAAACAGAAGTTAGCTGTACATGCCTCCTGTGTGCATTGGAGATATAGGGGGAAATATCAGAATAAGATCTCTAAGAGTAAGTTTCAAAAGGGTACTTTTAGTTTCAGGCTTATATATTGTTAGCTGAAACAAAGGTGTTGGGTAAGGTATGGAGGTAATATGGGGAAATTGTTATCAACAGAGAAACAATGTTAAACCCACCAGTCAAGAATTAGACCACTACCACAATTTTTGAGCCAAATTTGAAGTTAATTTGGAAGTTGCATGGGAAAATATAACTGAATCAAATGGTACAGACTGACTTTAACCCTCAAATCCAAGAAAGTATCATTTATTTGGAATGCTGTCATGTGATATATTGTGTATCAAATAAAGCTTGCCTGAAGATCAGAGGACAGAGTCAGCCACAGATTTAGAGGCCAGACAGTGGTGGCACACACTGTTAATCCCAGCATTTAGGATCTCATGCCTCTGGGCCTAGTACTTGGGAAGCATACCCGCCTTTAATCCCAGCACTTCTTGAAAAAAGGAAGTGATATGGCCAGACAGGAAAAGGAATATAAGGTGGGAGGAGGCAGGAGTTTGTGCTCCCCTCTCCTTTATTCCAGCCTTGTGGGTTGCCAGTTGAAACAGGAAAAAAAAAAACTGGCGAGGTAGTCTTAGAACAACATTTAAATGAGTAGTGATTCTTTGACAACCATACTCATCTTGTTCACACTGTGGTACCGCTTTCTGCTAGGCCTGATGCTGTTACATTAGCTCCTGCTGACGTCCCTTCCAGGGTTACATTGTATCCCTCCTTTCTTCAAAGGTACCCATGGTTCTACATCTACACAGCAGTAAACCCCAGAGAAGGGTGGGAAGCAAGCATAGCAAACTGATTCACATTGAGTTTAGATGTTACAGTTTTCTCAGTGTCCCCAAATGTGACATTCTACTAGAGATCATTAGGACAGACCTCCAGGAAGAGGAGGAACTTGAGGAGACGGGCATGCAAGAGAATAATCACACTGTTCCACAGGTAGCCCTGCTGTGACTCCATGCAGCTACTGCTGCTATTGCTCATAAATCGAGGACTATTCACGGGCCATTGCCACCCCAGCAAGCTCCACAGCAGCCTGCCTGGAAAGTGCAGGGTCCTTCCCATTCCCATGTGTGGACTACTAGTTTGACAGAGGGGGTGGACTCAGGTAGCCATTGATAGCATATAGATTGTTCCTGTCATTCATTTATAAACCACTCACAGCATATGACTAAAAGTGATAAGTTCCTTATTTTAAGGTATTTTGTGGAAATAATGAGATCTCCAGCAAATGCAGCAAGCTTTCAGATACACTGTTGCTATGACTGTCAGTGAACCTTTGGAGGCAGGGCCTCTCCAACCATGGCATGAGAACATTTTAATGAGAAGCCTTTGAAACTAGAAGCATTTTGAGCTTTGTGTCCATTGTGATCAATGTTGTGCATTGCAGATATGTACGAAGATGAGTTTAAAATGTGTGTAAATTTGGAAAATGCCCCGTTAGGCATTACATTATTTCTCAGGAAATTGTCAGGTAAAGTGTGCCACTCTTCAGATTGAAAGGATTTGAAGCCATACTCCTCAATTGTAGTTTTTGAGCTAAGTATTAAGGTAATATGAGTAGAAATGTCTCTGATGGTGATGTTTGGAATATGCAAAAGAAATCTGGTTCAGATACTTGTCATGCAAGAACCATCAGGTCCATGGGAACTCTAGACATAATTTTGACACTGTGGAGTTGGGTTGGGGGGACTGGGAAATGGAGGTGCTGCAGATTCCTGGCTCTTTAGTAGGAGAAGCTGGGGTGATCTGGGAGCAGGAGCTCGACCCAAAAGGCCTAAATAAACAACTTCTGGCTGCAGCTTGGTTCCCTGAAATTTAAAGGCCTCTGCATATATAATGTGCTATTGAAACACAAGTACCCTTAGGAGATAGTGACCCTCAGAATCCTCACTGTAAAAATGAAAGAAACCTGTCAAAACTCATCACAGACTTAGGGCTTTGTCCAAAGACAACTGGCTGAGTAGAAAATTAGGAATAAGAAAAGATGTTGTGATCCATTGAAGCTGCAGAGGAGAGAGCCATGTGGATGTAGACTCCAGAGGGAAGAAAGAGGGGGGCTACTCCCCTCACCACCCACCCACCCGGACTGCATCAAACCTGCCCACCAAACAAACCACAAATTACATACCCTTAGATCTTTACAGTCAGATACAACATGTAAAAGTAGTTTTCAGTCTGTGTTTTGTTTTCAGAGAAAGGAATCAGAACCAAGGCCTGGTATATTGAGGGCTTTATCTCTTCAGCCACATTCCCAGCCTGTCATTGACTTTGGTTTTTAACCAGCTTACGAGAAAGTAACTGGAACTTAAATTTAGTCCCCATTCTGAGAGTAAGAGGCGGTGCCCCAATACCAACCTCCTCTGTGTGTGTGTGTGTGTGTGTGTGTGTGTGTGTGTGTGTGTGTGTATGTGCATGCAATCTAGGAGATTGCACCTAGGGTCTTGAACATGCTAAGTAAACATTGTCAGTGACTTACATTCTCGGCTCTTTTTTTTTTAAAAGACAGAGTCTTACTGTGTAGTCTAGGCTGGACTTGAATTCACTCTGTTCCCATTCAGGCCATGACCTGATGATGTTCCTAGATCAGTCCCCAGAGCACCTGGGATCACAGGCCTATGCCTTCAGTCCTATTAATTTTTTTAAATCACTAATGAAAATTTAAACTATAAATCTCAAATGATTTTTCTCTTGTGATTTAAAAAAAAAAAAAAAGCACCACAAACTCCACACAGGCCTGAGCAAACACACAGGAACAGTGTGATGGTGTTTGTAATTAGCAGGCTCCATGGAGATGCTGGTGCCTCCTGTCCTAACTCCTCCCTGCCGAGCAGCGATAGGTAAACAGCTCCTAGCTAAGCACCACCAAGGAAGTGAGTTGGGCTTGGTGTCAGCACCATATGGCACTGAATGTTGGCTGTAAGTGACTTCTGCTACCTGCTCGGTTGTGACAGAGTAGCTGACAGACAGGGAAGCCATGCTGAGGAGGGTGGCCCTGGCTGTGGCAGCAGGAACAGCCACATATCTGCAGTCAGTGGAGAAAGAGATGCTGGGGCTCAGTCCCAGACCCCAGCTCAGGGGATGTTACCACTCAGGTCAGCCTTTCCTCTTTCTTCAGTTACACAGAGAGACTGTGTCTTCTAGGTCATTCTAGATTCTGTGATGTAGACAGTGCGGAGTGACCATCACTGCCTAGAATTTTATGTTGGCACAAGCCATTTCCTCCTCCTGGATGTTAGAAATGGGAAGAAGTGTTTTCTTTTTTATTTTCTTCTCCTGCCCTTTGTTTTTGTTTTTTGTTTATTTGTTTGTTTTGTTTTATTTCATTTGGTTTGGTTTGCTTTTTTTTGAGACAGTTTCTCTGTAACCTCAGCTGTCCTAGAACTGACTCTGTAAACCAGGCTAGCCTCAAACTCACAGAGATCCACCTCCCTCTGACTCTGGAGTGCTGGGATTAGAGGTGTGTACGCCCACTGCCTAGCCTGTTTTTTGTTTGTTTGTTTTAAAGATAGGAGCTCACGTAGCCCAGGCTAACCCATAGTCACTGTGTACCTGTGTCTGGCCTTGTCCTCCTTTTTTCCTGTCTTCCACGTGCTTGTGAGTGCAGGCCATGGCAGCAGACCTGGCTTTCTAAATCACTATTGTTTATATTTATAATTTATACATAGAACATAATAACTTGAACCCTAGATGTGATCTGAATTACACATAAAAAGATTAATCTGAATGCCATGCACCTCCAGCAGGTAAGATTGCTTAGTTATATAAGAAACACACCTACTTATCAAGGTTAGAGAAGTTTTAAATTAATTAAATCTTTTTACTACTGATATTAATCATCAGTCTGTTAAAGACAGTAATTCTCAAGATAGTAGAAAGTACCATAAAAATTTTGGTGATTTAGAAAGCTCTGAAAAGGTTTCAATACTTAGTCATTGTGATCATCTATACATAGTGATGGAGCTCCAAATCATAATCGCAAGAAATATCTCATGATCTTTCTAAGTGACCTTAGATTTTATAGTATTGCAACAAAGATATTTTAAATTCTTAACAGAGTTACAAAGGACGTAACAAATGTGCTTCCTAAGTGTATTGAATTAACTAAATTTATGAGTGATGTTGTAGAGAAATAAGTGAATTGAGAATTCTTAAAAGAACTATTTAACTTTATAATACACACACAAAAGCAAACTGTTAGTTGACTTGGTTCAGTGTGTTTCTTATGGCTCCTTAAATTAGGTTATACTTAATAAATTCATAGACTCCATGCTTGGATCATTAGCTTTAAGACTACTTAACACCAGTATAGAAAGTTGTGGAAGAATGATTTTCAAAAATAATAAATGAAATCCATGAAAACAAAACTATTTGAAGCTAAACCTGGTGGTTCCTCCCTATAACCTTAGATTCAGGAAGCTGTGACAAGATTGAGGCCAAATGATTCACATGGGAGGTTCTAGGCTAGACAGAGCTGCCTAGTGAGACTCTATTTTAGAAAAACCACATCAAAACAAAACAAAGATATTTTGTACTACAGAATGTATTGAAAAACTGAAAGTCATATGTGGGAGGAAATATTGATATATCATGTATCATTCAGCTTATATAATGTATTATTAGTTACTTTTGCATTGTTAGAACCAAAATACTTAAACAAGTTTGGGAAGGAAGGCTTATTCTATTTCACATTTACACAGGCTGCAGTTCATTGTGTGTGTTTGTGTGTGTGTGTGTGTGTGTGTGTGTGTGTGTGTGTGTTAAATACCATGACCAAAAGCAACTTGGGGAGGAAAGGACTTACTTCATTTTATAGGCAAGTCAGGACAAGAACTCAAGACAGCAAGCGAGAGGCAGGAACTGAAGCCGAGGCCTTATGTAAGGAGGCAGCTGCCTCCTGGCTTGTTCTCATGGCTTTCTCAGCCTGCTTTCTTACACATCACAGGGTCACTTCCCCCGGAGTGCCACCCCCACCCCCACCCCCGTTAGCTAGGCCTTCCCACTTCATTCATCAAGAAAATGACCCACAGACGTGCCTATGGGCCACTCTAATATAGTCATCTTCCTAATTAACACTGCTTCTCAACAGATGAGTCTAGTTTGTGGCAAGTTGACAAAAAAATCTGACTAGCACAACATGGGAGAAAACATGGCCACAGGAGAGCATGGGGAAGTTCCAACTTATAGTACTCTAATCACTTAATTTCTTCATTTCTGTGATGTACATGATTATAAATCAGGCCACTCACTTCACCCTACTGTCGTACACTGTGTGAACGCACAGGGGAGGGGATGCTTTACATCTCTGTGCCATCTGTTGGCACATCCTCTTTCTCAGCTCTGTGTGTGTGTGTGTGTGTGTGTGTGTGTGTGTGTGTGTGTGTGTGTGTGTGTGTGCCTTTTCTTTTGATAACATAGTTTTTGCCTCCTAGTCTTAATTTTATGGCATATGAAACTCAAAGTGAAAATGGTTTGAAAACCTCTCCATTGTTTCTGAGAATGGGAAAGATGAGAACCCACTTCATATCTGTTGGGTCTTGAATTGGGAACAAAATGTGATTCTGCTCCTGAGGGTTTATGCCACCAACCCATGGTGCATTGACTATGATGCATACACTCTGTGGGATGGACAGTGCCCCTCCTCAGTGAGGTGAATATGCAGTGTCTGCTGATTGTGCTGCAGCTGGATGGCTGCTGGAGATTGTGTGTGTGTGTGTGTGTGTGTGTGTGTGTGTGTGTTAGAGCAGCCTAAGAATGGGATAGTGTGATGTCCTCTTCATGTTTTGTGCAGCATTTGCCTATTGTTTCTGTTGTCAGCATATGCCAGAATAGCAGTTTACTGAGATTGAGCTTGCCATTCAGTCTTTTGTTGTTCTGCAGACAGACAGTCCAGCATCTTGATGCCCTGGCCTTAGTGAAGGCCACCAAAGCCTTCTGTTGGCTGCTCCCTGCAGCATGTTGAACAGGTTAATAACTCATGGAGCCTCCACACAGATGAATGCTCTTCTCACCTGCCCTTTCATCCTCAGCTTCTTCAGAGTGGATCTTTGGGAAGCAGGGGGCAGCAGAGCAAAACTGGGGTGTACCACTGAGCTACTCTCTGTCCTTGTTGGTTCTTTAAGCTGAAATGGCGAGAAAAATGAATGTAAGAACACCTTTTGTCTAATTTTCTTTGTGTGTCATACTCAAACTTCAAAGATCCCAAATCTGAACTAATATTTATAGAATTTTACTAGAAGCCACACAGCCCAACAAAAATAAGAAAAAGCAGATTGTAGAACTGGGTGTGATGATCTTTCAGCCTGTGCCCTTTAGTGAGTGCTGTGTGCAGACCAAGGGCCGTGTCTGAAGTGCTGCAGATGCACCCCTTTGGGCGCCTCCCCCATGTGACCATATGCCTAGGATAGAGCAGGGAAGGAGGGGTCTCTGGCCATCCAGCAGGCCTTGTTGTTTTTTATGTTGTGTTTCTGTGGTATGTGTTTTGGTAAGTCAAGGTCATAACTATTTTCTTCCGAGTAATTAATTTATAGAATTGTACAAAGTATTCTGAAGTGCAGAGATTGAAATAGTATTTCCTGTGGCCTGAGTCTAGAAACTTCCAGGAGTTGTTCCCAATCACTGCATTTGGTGAACAACCCTGGAAGTTTCTTTATGGTGTTAGAACCATTCTTTACTCTGATTTCTAGAACTTGCTTAGTTCTTGGCAATGAAGGTAAAGCTCTTCTACTTTAGGTAGGTAAGGTTTTCTCCTCTCATGACTACATATTCAGACTTAAACAAAAACCTGTCAGTACTAGAGATGTGTATCAGGCTATACCTCCACCCCATGTGCTTTCCAAGTAGAGTAAAGCTCTGTAAGAAGTCATTTAACTTTCTGTTTGAAAATATGTTAACTTGGACTGGGGTATAGCTTATTGGTAGAGCTTGCCTGGCATGAATTAATGCCCGGGATCCTTCCCAGCACCATAAAAGATCAAGGAATAAAACAAAAGCATTAACTTTATCATTCTAGATGGGTCTCCAGATAACCATGTAAAACTTTTAAACAGTATTGAAATGCAGTGTTCAGAAGCTGATATTCTAAAATGCATGTAATGTAATCCTAATTCCAGGACGATCTTTTGACAGTTTCTCATAGAGTGATTTGTATCATGGCTTGTGTGAAGGACAGGGAAATAGGGCCTTTAGGAGGGAGCAGGCGCCTTATTTTGGGAGCTGTCATAGCCAGTCCAGCTGTCCTTACACAGTTAGATAATAAAACCACAGAGGAGACTGGTGAAATGAGAATAAAGCCTCCTGTGTCTTCTTGTCTAAAATGTCTTCAGCTTCTGAGCAGACTTATAGTACAGTTAGATGTGTTTAGTAAGTCCAGATGTGACAAGGAATAAATCAGGGCAGCATTACACCCAGGCACCTTTATAATGTCCCTTCAGAAACAACAGCAGCTGAAGACACTTAGAATGAAACTGCAACTTGGTACATGCAGAAGTGCTGCTGTGGGAAAGAGGAGAGTCCCCGAATCCCAGCAAGCTCCAGTCATTACTGTGCACAGAGATGCCCAGAAATAGCAGGAACAGTATAGATGTACCCAAGACAGCAGGCTGAGTGAAAGAAGTCTTAGAGGATTCTTTTGATGTGACATTTATGCAACAATAGAATTATAAGCATGAGAATAGATCAGCACTTACGGAAGATTATACAAGAGTCTTGTGCTATGCAGTGGAGTATCTGGACAGAGACCATCCAGGCTGTGAGCTGGGAAAGCTACACAGAGCTGTCTGTACACACACTTGTGGTGATATGTTGCACAGAGCCAAGCCCTGAATGTCAGCAAGTGGTAACCCATGCCTTTAATCAGGAGGCAGGGATCCATCTGGAACTATGTGAGTCCAGAGCCAAACAAAACCAGGTAGTGGTGGCACCATCTTTAATCCTCGATTTAAGAAAGTTGAACCAGGAATTAAAATAGCTGGGCAGAGAAAGAAAGATAAGGTGAGGGGAGATGGGAGTTCCTCCCTTTCAGCTGAGGGCCAGAGGCATTGAGTCTGAGGATACGTGGAGACAGGATCTCTCCTTTTCAGCCTGAGGAGTTGGCTAGGTGAAAACTGAATGTGGCTTGTTCCCATATCCGATATTTTAGCTTTTCCCCAATATTTAGCTCCAGGTTTTTACTAATGATACCAAATAGAACTCATGCAATACACGCCCTCACACCAAATACACACACAGTGGGCATCTGACAAGCTGTGCACTGTGTTGTGTCACTAGGTTCTTGGCTTTGAAATCATACCGCATTTATATGAAACCTGAGCACTGACTGGGAGAGTTACAGGGTCTATGTATTTCTATCTGTTGCATTAGACATTTAATCCAGTCTACAAGCATGCTCAGCATTGACTTTGCCAGTCCACATCACTCAAGATGGACATTTTTCACCAACATGCTATGAAACTGGAACTAATTCAGAATGAAAAGCTTTCAAAGCCAAATGCTGCAATTTTATGCAGTTCAACTGAATAGAAAAAGAGGAAGTTGGTACATCCCAAGGAGCAGCAGTCTAGGAGACTTCACCCTGTTCCTTGGGATTCTCCTGCTGCTTAGAGGTCAGATCTAGGGCTCATCTGCGAGGGCAATCTGATTGCATGGTCATCGGAGCTGAATTTTGGAGGGACAGTGTCTAAAGCTTGGCCATAGCTAAGGTTTAAGTCTTAGGGTTTACTTTGCTTCCCCAGGGTAGCCGGCAACTTAACGAGAGCCAGGTCACCTTTCCTCCAGGAAGTTCTGTGGCCTGGACACTCTCTGTCTGTCAGGCTGAGGTGTTCTTTAACTGGATGGTGGCAGGGTCCACACAGGACAAGGACGCAGCCTGTTGCCCAGCAAATGGCGACTCTTGTTCCCCAGCAGCTCCACAATTGTGAATTCTTCTTTTAAAAGTTGTCCTAAGTTCCATAACCCAAATTCTCCTCACCGTGCTGCTGGGGGATTGAGACATGACTGGATATCCTCCCAACATACAGAGTTATGAACCCATAGGGCCAGTAACTGAGACACATTAGGCCGTCATAAAAAATAGTCAAGAAAGTGGTACCTTTACTCTACAGATGGTCTTGAGTCAGCTAAAATACGGTATTCTTTAATGAAATCCCTTTTGATTCTGAACGGCTTGTTTTGGACTGGCTTCTTTTAAGCCGGTTTACCTGCGCTCTGAAGTGCCTGACACTCGCTAATGAGCTTTGGAGTTGAACTGCAGTAGTAGCTCGATGGCTCACTCGGCAGTTGTCACACATTGAAGGGACATGTTATGTGTCCTCCCCCCGCAGGCTTTCCCTGAGCACACAGCTGTGCAGATGTGTTGAAGACACTGAAAAGTGATAGATTCTGAAGCCTGGGTAGGCTGAGAGAATGATTTTAGCGCTCTGCTTGATTCTGGTTCTTGATAATGTCTGTCTGTCTGTCTGTGTCTGAGGTTGGGGCAAGAGGGGAGAGGGAGGGGCAGGAGGGAGGAAGGAAGGAATACCTCCTGTAGTCTGGGAATTCCTCTCCTTGTAGCTCCACCTTCCAAGTGCTGAGATTACAGGCATGCCCACCATGCCTCACTGCCTTCCCCTTTTGAGAGCCTGATATTGACATTATGTTGCCTGTAAATATTAGCCGTCAGTTATTGGCCAGTGTGGCATTGCTGCTGGGTAATATGTCACTCCTGAGCCCAGTCAGAAACATTAAGAAATTAGTGCTTTTACCTTGCTTGTGAAGAGGATAAAGTGGCCACTTGGAGAAGTTAAACAAATAATAGCTGGCACCAGATTTCTACGTGGGGTTCTGTGGAAACTGAAGGGTTTCACCACAGGTGGAGTGAGTGTGTGATGGCTGGAAGGAAGCCAGGGAGTGTGCAAGGCAGTGATGAGTCAGTGCTGGGGCGGGGACAGAGTCAGCAAGGACTTGGAAGTGTCCAGAGTGCCCCTTAGAGTCATCTACCCAGAGGGTGGCTAACCCTGGTGTGCTCAAACTGTTTCTTTAAGACCTACCATGTGCAGAACCTCCAGGGCTCTGCTTACCTGTGGCTTCCCCAGGATTCAGAGGGTACTCAGACAGGAAAGCCAAAAGAATGCAGGCATGGGCTGTAGGCAGATAGCAGAGTTGCACAGTTGCTGTGACAGCAGAATCACCCAGAGGACTGTGATAGGAACCCAGCAGCATCTGCTAATGGGCTAAAATCTAGGTTGGGAAGACAAGAGCTTCATGTGTAGTGAACCCATTTCTCTGTGAACACAGGCATGGCACAAGGGTGACTGGTGGTAGGAAGAACACACGAGCAAGCATCACTGAGTGCAAGGGTACATGCCGCATCCAGCTGCGCTTATCTGCGGAAGGTCACTTTCCTGTCTTTGTTGTCGTTGCTAACATTAGTTTGTATTCTGGCATGTGTGTAGATTAGAATACAAGAAAGCCCAGAGTATTGTAAGTACTAGACAGTATAAAAGTAAATCCTGTTCCAGAGCTCTGAGGTCCGTGACGCTGTTGTGTTCAGGAGTCATGGTGATAGGAACTGGAGCAGTATTGGGGACAAAGGCAGCTCTCAGAGCCATGTCACTGTGTTGTTTGTTGTGTTTAAAATAATAAGTACATCACCAAGTTCCAGATGGAAAAGACCTGGTAGGGTCTTCAGGTCACTTCAACTCAGCTAAGCAGTGTCTGACACATCCAGTAGTCTCAAAGATCTGTCTTTAGGGAACATTTTAGGCTATGGTGTCTGGCTTCCCGAGACAATGAGATTCAGGCAGGAACTGGGATTTCTAGATGGTTTGTCCGATGTGTGACAGACACCACTTACTGGACACTGCTCATCTTCACACTGAAGATGTTTCATGTTGTTGCGTAGACATGTCAATCAATATAAGGTATCTATTTTCAGATAGGATACCCACTTACTAGCCAGGTTACATGGATGATAAATAGCAAAGCCAAATGTAGACACTTTGTATAGCACCATGATAGCTACATGATTCTTAAAGAGTATTATTTAATTATGTATATGTTGTCTCTTTGCATCTGAGTACCAGTGCCCACAGAGGCCAAAGGCACCAAAGCCCCTGCAGCTGGCATTACAGAAAGCTATGAGGTGCCCCTTGTGGGTGCTGGGGATTAAACTCTGGTCCTCTGAAAGAGGATGTTCTCTTAACTGCTGAGCCATTTCTCAAGTCTGGCTATGTGTTTCCTCCCCAATTTTCCTACTGTGTAAAATTCACTTTGAAATATTACCAATTTTAAATCACATTATCATGCATCCACCACCCCTGACACTTTTCTTCTTCTCCAGAGACAGGGTCTCACTGAACCTGAAGTCTGATGCTTTAGGTAACTAAACTGGCAGGCACTGAGCCTGGACCCTGCTTTCTCCACCCTTGGCACTGCGGTGTACATTACAATAGTGCATCACTGTGCCCACACCGCTGTGCCCACACCACTGTGCCCAGCTTTTTATGTGGGCGGTGGGGACCCAGCCTCAGATCCTCATGTCTATGTAAGCACTCTACCCACTGAGCTGCTTCTTTCTCCCATCCTGATAACCTTATTTTTTAAAGTTTGAGACTCTGTGCCCATTAAAGGGCCTCCTGTCAACTTTCATCCCCCGGTCTGTGGAGCTGTCTGTCTACTCCAGGTGGCTCTTTTGTATAGTCACACAGGGATCTGTCTTCTTAGGGCTCTCTTACTTAACGTAATGAGCTCACGGTTTATCATGGCAGAGCACATGTCCAAGTTGCCTTCTTTTTTAGGCTGAATGACACTCCATATTCCTGTTTTTACTGTATTTGTGGAGGAGTTCCTATGTTTTATTCACTGAGCTGGTTGAGAAGATATTAAAAAGAATGAAATATGGATTGGATACAGTCTTCTAGGATCTCAAGTCTTAACCCTTTGTTTCCATGATTATGAATCAGCCCAAAAGATTGAGCATGGACTGAAGAGATGGTTCATATTTGAGAGTACTTGCTGTTCCTGCAGAGATGGGGATTTCGGTTCCCAGCACTCATGTCAGGTGGCTGAAAACTGCCTATATGTCTAACTCCGTGGATGCAGACAGACACAAATAATTATTAGAGAGACGTTCAGATGGAATAGAAGGGCTACCACAGAGGGCACAGGGCGGGGGGGGGGGGGGGGGGGGGGGGGGGGGGGGGGGGGGGGGGGGACAGGTGCTGGAGATGCAAAGCAGCACAGCTGATCATGTCCCTTCTGGAGCTCTCACCTACCACTGTGCTTCCTCAGCTGAACTAGATGCAGAGCATGCGCAGAAGGTCCTGGAGATGGAGCACACCCAGCATCTGAAATTGAAGGAGCGGCAGAAGTTTTTTGAGGAAGCCTTCCAGCAGGACATGGAACAGTACCTATCCACAGGCTACCTGCAGATCGCAGACAGACGAGGTGAGCAGGGCACTTCAGGCTGTCTGCAGAGTGGGGCTGGGATATAAACCTTGGTGGTTAGACCCCAAAGTCAAAGCAAATGTCATGGCTATGCCTGAGGTGCAGTGGCTCTTCCTGTAGTTCTCGGTTCTAGTCGAAAAATTAAATAACTTCAACTATGAAATTATGCTCATACAGAATTTTGAAAAATATTTTTATGGAGTTCAGGGTCTATCTAGGGTTCATACATGCTAAGCAAGTTCTTGACTGAGTGGGGGAAAAAAACCAAAAAGAAATTACCTGATTGTAGTGTGCTCCTTTCCATTCTGTTGAGTGTGTTTATGTCACTGGTGTCAGACACATCTTTGTGGCTGAATTCCAGAGTGTCAGTAGAGGACTCTCTCCCCACTGTTATAAACCTTTTGAGGGGCTGTGATGGAGTGGGTGTTCTGCATGTGTGAGGCTCCCCAAGTTAGCCATGAAGGTTAAAAAAAATAGAAAAGGTATTTTGCCTTTGTCAGAACATACCATTACAGAAGTCTTCCTTCAGGGTTTGGTTCCAGGACCCCCTCTATGGAGACCAGACTCCCTAGATGCACAAATCTCTTACATAAGATGGCATACTGCATAAGCTATGGAATCTCCCTGGTAGTGTAAAGCATCTTCATGCCACTCAGATTCTCTACCACTGGAAGTGCCATGTGGGCAGGAAACTATCTCGGGACATGTCTAATGCAGACCTGACGTCCTTCTCCATCCACAGGCTTGGAGTGCATGGAGATGGAGGGTTACCTGCACTCTGATAACTTCCCTAGTTGAACTGGTGTTGTGAGGAAAAGTGTCCAGACTCGTAAATGGACACCTTGGGTGAAGTGAAGACCCTGGAGGGATGAGGGCAGCTGGTGTTTGCCTTCTGGCAGGTGCTGTGTGATCTGCAGATAGGCAGCCTCAGGCTCCTCTGTCCTCGGCTTGCCGTCGCCTCTCTAACCTCTCCCTCCTCCCTCTTTCCTCCTCCCTCCTTGTCCGTGCTCTCCTCCTCTGCTTTTCTTGCTTCCCCAGGCCTGCTCCCCCTCATGTACCTGTTACAGCTTCTCTGCTCCTCGTCACTCGGGCAGAGAGACTATCGGAGCATGAGGAGGGACAGTGGTGCAGACAAGCTGCTGCCCCAGGATGTGCCCAGGAGCACAAAGTTAGCCTTTAAAACTCCTGGTAGATAACATAGCACTGAAGTTTAACATTTTCTCAAGAGCCTGCTTCCTGCCCATTTAACCCACTGATCTAGAAAGGCAAAGAGTTTTTCTCTGAACACTGTTTGGTAACTCAGTGCTGGGACAGCCTGCACCGTGGCCTGCTGTGGCTACTGTGGGACAAAGTGGAAAGTTGTGCCAGGGATTTGCCATCACAGAGAGCAGTGAGCAGTGGTTATTGGCCTTCCTAATGCTGCTATCCTGTAATACAGTTTCTCATGCTGCGGTGATTCCAACCACAAAATTATTTGGGCTGGAGAGATGGCTCAGCAGTTAAGAGTGCTGGCTGCTCTTCCAGAGGACAGTTCAGTTCCCAACAACCACATGGTGGCTCACAATCATCTCTAATGAGATCCAGTGTCCTTTTCTGGACTGCAGGGACACATTCAGGCAGAATACTGTATACATAATAAATAAACAAATCTTTTAAATATTTTGTTAATTACTTCATAACTGTAATTATGCTGTTATGAATTATAATGTAAATATCTGATATGCAATCCCCCAAAGGGGTTGGGACCCACAGGTTGAAAACCAGGAACGCAGTGTTTCCTCGCAGCTGTGATCTGGCATGCACTGTGCTTATAACAGGAGATGGTTTTCCTCCTGGCCTGTACACAGTCCATAGTGTTCTTTCAGATGGCTGGTGTTGGGTAGCTAGCACTGTTATCTTCTTACTTATTTTTAATTAAATTAACTATTAATTTATTTCTAGTGTTGGTAGCATACTAGGCAAATATTCAGAGTTATATCTCTACTTCTAATCTTAATTACATGAAAATTTCATCTCAGAGTACTAATCTTTTTTTTTTTTTTTAAACTTTTATTTTATTTATTTATTTGCCTTGGTGTTTGCCTGGAACTGGAACTACAGACAGTTGTGAGCTGCCATGTGGGTGCTGGGAATCGAACCTCGGTCCTCTTGAAGAACAGTCAGTGCTCTTAACCGATGAGCCATCTCTCCAGCCCCCAGAGTACTAATCTTAAAGGTCAGCATTTCAATAAATTAATTTGGGGAACAATTCCAACCTTTTAGCCCATACAGATAGACCCACCTTAGCCAAGCTACCCAGTGTGCCGGAGGACAGTGGCTGTAACAACTCTTTATTACTAAGACATTGAACTATACCCTGTTCTGTGTGGCCCAGCACATTGTGAGCTTGCTGTTAGGAGGCCAGAGGAGACAATGAGGGAACGAAAGTGTCCCTAAGATGCCTCTATATTCTTAGGGAGACATGGAATCAGAAACAGCAGTCTGAATTTATCTTCATTTCAAAACTTTTAGTTAAAGCCATGGAACTTTACATCCAGAAATGTGTCTGGAGAGAGTGTAAGCCCAGCTTTGACCTCAAGAGCCATAGTGGGGTTAGAAGCCTGTGGTGCAGGGGGGAAAAAAACAGAAGCCATGGGGCAAACCACTCCAGTCCTATAGTTCACTGTGTGAGGTCCTTGTGGGCCTTTAGTCCTCATGTGCTCATACACAAATGTGTGTGTTTAAGTTCTAACCCTTTGTAGAGACAGTGGGACCTAGCTTAGTAGGAAGCACCTCGTGTGTATGAGGTCCTAGTTTCAAACTCTAGCACCATAAAAAACAAAACAATAAAACATACTTTCAAGAAGTAAGCTTGCTTTGGAGGACCTGTTAATAATCAGTATAACCTGCTCAGTTCAAACTGTATTTCTAGACTTAAATTTATTTACATCAAACATATATACCCAACTCATTATGAATATGAGTACTTATTCCCAGTTTATTAGTAAAAACAATGCTGGCATGGAGATTGCATTAGTTACTTTTCTCTTCATGGTAACAGAAATACATAGAAAGGATGGACTCCAGTTTATGGTTCAAGAGGACATCCTGGCGGGGGAGAGGCGTGGCAGCAGGAGCATGGTGATGTGGGGGTGTAAGTGGGAGCAGGCTGGCTTAGCGTATGTGTAGGGATATCAGAAAGCTGGATTGTATCATCTTTCAGTTCTCTGCCTTTTATCTACTTTAAGAGCCCGGTGCATAAGATGTGACTGACTACCCACTGCAGTGGTTTGAATAAAGATGGCTCCCATAGGCCTAAGGTGCACTATTAGGAGGTGTGGCTTTGTTGGAGGAGGTGTGGCTTTGTTGGAGGAGGTGTGTCATTAGGGGCAGGATTTGAGGACTCAGATGCTCAAGCCTGGCCAGTGCAGCACTTGACTTCCTGTTGCCCGTGGATCCAAGTGTAGAACTCTGTCACCTCTCTGGCACCATGCCTGCCTGCCTGCCATCATGCCTCCTTACCATGACTGTTTAGTTAGGGGTTTATTGCTGTAAAGGGCCAAAGGCAGCCACATTTTTTGCCACATATCACAAGGACAATCTCTAGGCCACACACTAACATTCTTCTTCTCTGAAACATCTTGAGTTCCCCACAGTCCAAATCACCCTCAGCAACACTGTCTTTTATGTTCCTACTGGTATGGCCCATTAAGCCACAAAGCATTCCACTGCTTTTCTAACCCATAACCCAAAGTCACAAAACATAGTCAGGCCTATCACGGCAACACCCCATTCTGTGGTCCAACATCTATCGTCTTAGTTAGAGTTTCTAATGCAGTAAAGAGACACCATGACTACAGACAGTAACTCTTATAAAGGGAATTTTTTTTTTAACTTTCTCATTTTTATTTTTGACAAACATCTCCCAACCTCTTCTGATCAGAAGTTCTTTGAGACAATTCCATCAGCTTTAGGCAATCGGAGAATAGAATCATCGGATTCGCCCATCCTGCGAATGGCCCCATAGATAGCATAGGTTTCATAGTGACCATTAAACCGGCCTGTGACCTTGTCAACCTCAGCCACATTCATCTGGATGGATGCGTGGTCCTTGGCATCAATGATGCGATTGCTCGCAGAGCATTTCCGCAGCATGTACAGGTCGATGAACTCGCCGGCGTCGTTCTGCATGTCTAGGCCATATCTGCTCACTAGGCCAGAGGGAGCACAGAAAGACATAAAGGGAAATATTTAATTGGGGCTGGCTTACAGTTGAGAGGTTTAAGTCCATTATCGTTGTGGCAGTTAGTGTAGAGGCAGACATGGAGCTGGAGAAGGAGCTGACAGTTGAATCTGGATCTGCAGGCAGCAGCAGGAAATTGTGTGCCACACTGAGCACATCTTGAGCATTTGAGACCTCCCTCAAATCCCATCCCCACAGAGAAACACTTCCACCAAGGCCATACCCAGTCCAACAAGACCACATTTCCTGATAGTGCCACCCCCTATGATGATAATTGACTGAAACTTTGAACTGTAAGCCAGCCTCAGTGAAATGTTTTTCTTTATAATAGTTGCCATAGTTATGGTGTTTCTTCACAACAATAGAAACCCTTACTCCCTTAAACTTCTCTGAAAACACCTCTACAGAAGAGGGCAGAGGTATGTTCATAAATCCAGCTTAGCTGACCATTAAGATTAACTTTCAAAGACATCCTCACATGTCTCTGTGTACATTTTAGAGTAAAGAGCTGAGTCCTGGGTTTCTGACTATGAAGGTGTATGTTGAAACCATCGTGCTGCATATGAGCAAATTTTCCATGCACACTATAGCTCAAGGTTGTATCTGAAGGAGCTCCCTTTGAAGATTGCTTCTTTTGGGGAATAATTACTTCATGTAACATGCTTCCTTTAGGTTTACTGGAATTTCTCAATTACTTATCAGCATAGCTACACCAGGTGACAAGATCCCAAGCTGTGTGTGTTCTGATTATCTTTGTCAACATTTCATAAAGCCACATCTCTCTCCACCCAAATCAATGTGAAGTGACATGTTTGGGTTTTAATTTTTTCAGCTGCTCATTCTTTTATTAAACATTTTATTACAGTATATTATTATGAGCATACTCTCCCCCCACCCATCCACCCAGTTTTCTACCATCACAGTTCACCCCCTAGCCACACAGGCATGTGATCCTATTAGTGCAAAGCTCATTTAGTCCAGTCTTTGTCTCAGTCCAAAGTCTCTTCTGAGATTGTGACAATTTCTAGAACCCCTGTAAGATCAAAGTGTACATTATACACTTTACACATTATAGTGGCACAATATACATTACATTACATTACATTACATTCCAAAAGTGAGCATAATCAGGAAATACTAGATAAAAACAATACAGAAAGTCAACAGGGCAAACTCCAAATTCTGTGTCCCCATGTCTGATGTCAAGGTGCTCTTCAGAAGTCCCTTCCAGCTGTGGAGACTGCAACATGCTCGTCTCTTGGGCTGGTCCCCACCCCGTTAGCAGCTCTCCTTGGCAGGTATCCCTTGACTGGTATCTCCCAACATTTAAGGGTCTCCACAGCAATTCAGCCTTCACTGTGACAGCTTCATTCAAGTGGCCTCCCTGGGCCTCCATGCAGGGATTCCTCTGACATAAGCCTGGCCTCAGTGGCTTTTCTTCTCCATAGAAGAAGATTCCACAACCCCTTCCCTTTATCCCTATTAATTCTAAAGCCAGAACCGCATAGCTGAAGCTGCCAGGTTCTCTGATCTGCCGAGGCTGGAACCTGGACCTCTCCTGGACTTGCACTTGCATGAGCTTTCAGTTACTGATGGTTTCCTTCCTTTTCACACGTGGAAGCTTAGCGGGTGGAGCCTTGCCTGGAGGTCCACTCCCTTTATTCCAGATAGAACCCAGCTTTTCCTCACACTTACCTCCTCAAGTGCTAGCCTTGACTTTCCATTTCCTGGTGCTCCTTTTCTCTTCAGATTGTGCATTTTGTATTTTTTTTGTCATGTTCTTTTCATTGTTCAACTCTTTCCACTAACAAGGAGCCTGGTCAGACCTGTCACAGCAATACACCACTCCCTGGTATCAACTTCTTAGTTGCTGTTCTATTGCTATGAAGAGACACCATGACCACGGCAGCTCTTATAAAAGAAAGTATTTAATTAGGGGCTGGTTTCAGTGCCAGAGAATTAGTCCACATCATTATGGTCAGAAGTGTGGCTATACACAAGTAGGCATGGAAACAGTAGTGGAGGACTATGTCCTGATCCATAGGCAGAGACACAAAGACCCCCAGTGACAAACCTCTTCCAACAAGGGTGCATGTCCTCCAACAACACCACACTTCCGAATCCTTCCAAGGAGATCACCAGCTCAGAACCCAGCATGCAAATATATGAGCCTCTAGGGTCTAATCTCATTCAAGCCACCACATCCGACTTCATGTTTCTCTCCCAATCCTTTCTCCCACCCTCTGATATGAAAAAACAAAAAAGTCAATGAAACCAATAAGACAAAAGAAAACGAGAACTACATGTGAGCATACACAAACACACACTCACACAGAAACAGTAACAAAGAACATAGAGTCCATTTTGTGTTGGTCAGCTCCTCCTGCGCATAAGACATGTCCTAGAATGTGGTTCATATATATACCCAGCAATACTTCAGAAAGCTGATTTTCCCTTTCCCAGCAGGTATCAATTATAAATAGCTTCTTGGTCAGAGAGGCGGGGCTTCATGTCTGTTTCTACTTCTCTGTACCTGTCTGGTTGAACTTATTCAGATGTTGCATATTCTGTCACAGTTTGAGTTCTTCTGTGTATTAGTCCATTTGTGAATGGAAGACACTGTTTCCTTGGAGTCAACCTTGGAATGTTTCAGCCTCTTCTTCCACATAGATTGCTAAATTCTGAGGGGAAGAATTTGGTGAAGACATCCCTTTCAGGACTGAGTGCTCTGAAGTCTCTCACTTTATGTACATTGTATGGTGACAAGTTGTATTTGTGTTAACACCCGTCTACTGCCAGAAGCAGCTTTTCTGATGAGTGTTGACTGATCTCTAAGTATAACAATATATCATTGGGAGTTGTTCTATTGCTATGTTCCTTTAGCTAATAATTGTAATAATTTTTCCCTTAGGGAGGCCCATGGTCTATCTTATCTCAGGTTTGGGCCCACTTTTGCAGTGTCAAGATATGAAACGGTCCTTAAATCCAATCCAGAAGTGGGCAATTACTCCTGTAACATATGTGCCACTTTTTTCACCAGTTCATCTTGCAGGCAGTTCACCTTGATCCACAAGCATGACACACACACACCCCTAGTTCTTCTCCAACAGTATCACCAACTGGGAAGCAAATATTCAAAGCATATGGGGGCTCTTCTCATTTAATTCACCACACGTGCAAAATACCTTCTAGTACCATGAATACTAATCATCAGGGTTGAAGGTTCTGGTTGAGCACCACCTTAATTTCTCAATGTCTGATGACATAATGGTCTCCTCAGCATTTCCTTTCATTGAGTCTGGATATAGACCTTCACAGTTTGTAAATACAGATTAGGACATTCCAGTGTGATTTTGAAAGTTACATTTCATTAAGAAGTACTTTCACTGCAGGGGATATTTGGCAATACCTGAATACAAACTGTTGGCAAGATTCTGCTTTAAAGTGAGCCTTAAAAATGTCATAGTGGCTGAGGGTACTGTTTAACTCCTATCTCACATCAATCTTCTAGTTCAGTGTCAACAGAAGCAAAACCACCCTGGTGTGAGCTTGACCCCACCTCACTCCCGTTACCATGTCTGATCTCGCTTCAAGCTCTTCAAAAAACTCCATGTGAACTTTGATTAGAATTGCAGTATGTTTCTAAGGCTCAAGACTGACCATTTTGGAACTGAGCACTGCAGCATATTACTCTCCTTATTTATCCTGACACTATGGGACCATTGACCACATTTCTGTCTTTGCTTTTGCATAGGTCACTGCACAAAAGCATGGCAGTACATGCCTGTACTTCCAGCACTCAGGATGGTTGGCAGGAGAATGGAAATTTCTTTCTTCAGGCATCTTTCCCTCTCAGACAAGGACTTACTATGTAGCCCTGGAACTCACTGGAACCAAACTGACCGGTTTCTGATTGTTGGGATTAAAGGCTAGTGCATCTTTTTTCTGAGATTAGGACTTGATATTCTTTATTCTGTAGTAAAGCAACCAAAGCAAGAATCTCCTATTGGGGCACTATCTTAGCAGATTTTGACAACCTTTGATAGTTAACACTCTATTTTGTCATTAATGTTTGACATAAATTAGGTGTAAGTTTTTCCATTTACCTTGTTAGAGTTTTTCCTTCAGTTAGGGAAGGTTATGTCAGTCAGAGGTGCGTTAACTCCCCTCCCCCAGAAGATAGGTGTGGTGTTTTTATTGATGTTCTGCCAGTTTTTACTTTTAAAAGCTTAATGAACAATATAGCTGTGAGTAAATTCAGAGCACATACAACTCTAGTGTTTGGAAGGCTGCGGCAGGAGAATCACATACTTGGAGTGAGGAAGTTTTTGAGGTGGAATTTTGAAATTGATATACAGCCTTAGCTGGCATTCATTAGTAGTCATGCTCTACCCTCAAACCTCCCTCTCCACTGCTGGGGTTGAAGTTGTGAACCAACAAGATGGTTCATTGCTGATTCAATGGCCTTGACCTATCCAACACACCCTTTCCAAGCTTAAGTCACAGCCCTGGCTAGAAGCTGGAATACTGGAACCACAGCAGTGAGTACTCAGCTCAAGAGCCCTATTGGGGCCAGTAAATAAGGGGAGTGCCACTTTCTACCCCATCAGCTATGACATTAGTGCATTGTATCATGGGTGTTACATCAGAAAGCTGTAAAGCAGTGGAGACATCTGTTTGGTTCAAGTCCATGCAGCCCAATCTTATTTTGACTGGCTCAGGATAACACTGTCAGAACAGTCCACTTTAGCTAATAGAAATCATACACTATATGATATGATAGTGCTATGTTGAAATTATACACTCCAGTGAACTTGGATGCTTGTGTGCCTAAAGCTAATGTAACTCCTACCTTCCCCCTTAGTAACACAAAGCATTTAGTTCTGTCTAGAACTCAAGTGCCTCTCTGTCCTCATTTGTCGGAGTGGCTATGTATGCCCATACTTTCAAGTTTTGCAGGTTTGTTACTGTGTTGCACTGTGGGTAATTTATCCACTGTGCCATCTAGTTATTTTCTAGTTACCTGGCTCTTATCCTCAACTTGTGCAAAAGTTTAAATTTCAATGGTAACTTTTATTCATCTGGTCCATTAGAAGACTGACCGTGATTTCCCATGGGCCCCTGTGTTGCCTGTGCTGTTCTTCCCTGTCGGGGTCTCCTTTTCTGTGAAACCCAAGGTTTATAATACATCTGTCCCAGGCTACCTCACTCCTGGGGTGGTGGGAGGTGACTTAATACCAGTTGGAGAGGCACCTTTGGGCACTCAGGCTCGGTGGCTAGTGAGCTGCTGTTCTCTACTACCATAAAAATGTCAATTGCAATTTTGGCCTAGAAAGGAATTTCCAGACTTCAGTGAGCCCACTGAAACAGCCTTCCTACCTACCCCTGCATTCAACAGAAGCTGTGTTCCAGATACCACCTGCAAACACGGGCTTGGGGCCAAACATGAGAGATGACTTAGAATAGATTTCATTTGGTGGTTGCAGGAGCTGCGAGAAAATAGTGTAATTAGCATAATGATGAAACTTATCATTAGCCATGACAAGAGGGGGGAAAGGTATAATTTCTTTTATTCTCAGAGCCCATGGGCAGCATGTCATCCATGGAGGTGAATGTGGACATGCTGGAGCAGATGGACCTGATGGACATCTCTGACCAGGAGGCTCTAGATGTCTTCTTGAACTCCAGCGGAGAGGACAACATTGTGTTGTCCCCTGGTTTAGGTAAGAGTCTCAACCAGACCAACGTTGGTTAACCAATCTCTTAATCTCAACATCTTTCATGAATCCCATTTTCCAGGTGCAGGGAAGGCAAATGAAATGCAGGCTGTTCACTGTACTAACTTGAGGTATCCAGTTACATTGCCTCCAGTGAATGGGGTCTCAGATCCTGTGTGGCTCAGATTTTTCTAAGGTCTGCAGTAATAGAATGTGGAATTCCACTTATGACACTCTGATTTCATTTCATTCAACAGCTGCTCATCAATACCTTCCAGGACTGTGGGCTTGCACCCTTAAATCTGAGCAGCACCTCTGACTAGACAGTATTTGTTTCATGTACAAGAGATTCAGGTATAGGCCCACAATACTGAGGGTTCTCGATTCCTCTGACATCACCCTATTCTCAGCCCTCTTTAGAGATGGTAAAAAAAAATTTATTCCTCATTAAGTCCTTGTAAAACTGAAGAATTGCTATAGGCGCAATAATTGTGAGTTCATCATCTAGGTTGTGCATGGTTTTTTTATCACATGCCCTGACCCTATAACTACAGTGCTTTACAGGATCCTGTGTGGCTTTAGAGTTCTTGATCATTTTTCAGTGTCACACAG
Organism: Sigmodon hispidus; assembly: GCA_004025045.1. Taxonomy (NCBI): domain Eukaryota; kingdom Metazoa; phylum Chordata; class Mammalia; order Rodentia; family Cricetidae; genus Sigmodon; species Sigmodon hispidus. The sequence goes on along the minus strand of PVIH01000986.1, from coordinate 195,194 downwards.
GGGTGCTCAACTGAGCACAGGCAGCTTATTTACCTGTGGCTCCTGCAGGGAGGACAACCAGTCTTTGGTTGGAAGGCAGCCCTGTAGTGTAGCCTAACCCTAACCCTCAATAGCAATTTCTCATTGCAAAACCTCAGAGGCCTTTTCTACTTTCTTCAACAGAGCTTGAATCCAACCCCTGTCAGAGTGAATTGACTCTTCAGATTCCAAATCCCTCAGAATCAGCACTTCAGCTACCAGCCTCACCCTCTGCCTGCACTGACCTGGACACCGCTGATGCCCCCCTCATCCAGTCTGATGAGGAGGAGGTGCAGGTGGACACTGCCTTGGTCACATTAACTACGGACAGAAAGTCCACTCCAGTTGTCAGTGATGATAGTGACTCAACTCAGGACATTTAAATGACTTGTCAGCTGTGCACAGAATCGGTCTTCAAAGCCAGGTTCCTGACTGAGAGGTTTTTGGTTTTGCACAATTACTAATGGTATTTGAGAGCCATTAGAGAGGAGCTCACAATAAAGCTATGGACCAAACATCAAGTGTGGGTGAGTATGTGAGGTTGTACAGAAAGGTGCTTACTGCTGATGTGACCAAGCACTCCTAAAGGAACACATACATATACATGGAGGGCCACTGAGGAGCTTGGAGGGGACTGTCCGTGCAGGCAAATTAGGACCTATGGTGGTCAAATTAGGAGCTGAAAAGCTTAATTTTGTACTTATCAGCTGAACCATTTTCAGGCCAAAACCTGTTATCAATACTAGAACACTTGGGCCTCAGCAGAAATGGACTTGAGCCAAAACAGTTTAGCTTGCTCCCCCAGGGCAGCAGGCTAAGCAGGGAAATGAAAATGCCTTAGTAGCTCCACCTCCTGGTCAGAGAGAACACCTGCAGCCTCTACCCCCTGACCAGAGAAGAAAGCCCACCCCTTCCCTCACTTTCCACAAGACAGACAAAAATGTCCAAAAAACTTGTTTTTATTATTAAACCTTGTAGTACAAACCTGAAAAGTAAACAAAAAACTGGCAATAAACCACACGAAGTCCTCCCTTGAGGGAGGGGTGCAGAGCAGCGCTAATAAATTAAATGTCAAACTGTAAGCCATAGGCGAAAGTTTACTGTCAAAAAAAAGGGAAAAGTACACAGCAAGGCCATAAAAACTGGACAACCACATGGGAAAACACTCGACTGTTATGTAATCGTTAAATATTCCAAAACAGTTCAGTCTTCTGCCACAACAACCACCAGAGTGGATCCTAGGACGTTCCTGGCAGTCACCACCGGCAAGCTCAGTGCAATATGGGTAGCTACGGACTGATCCAATTATGAAACAAAGAACAGCTTGTGAAAACAGTTTCCCTTTTTTATTCCACACATACTGTACACACAACCAGAGAAGGGCAACAGCTACTCCATTCCCATGTTTTGTTGTTGTTGAGTGATGTAAGCAGCACTTATAAATGTTACAAGAAAAACCCTGTAAGCATCCAATCCAGCCGATGAAGAAACTGAAATGTAAGGCTTTTCTTCATCTTTTCTCACCCCTTCCCTCCCCCCACCAAGAAAAGGCTCAAGTATTTAAAACAATTTACAGGAGTATGTACAAAGGGGATAGGATTCTTTTTTTTCTTTTTCTTTTTTGTTAGAACATGAAGAGAAAAAAATAGACAAGATGAGCACAGATGTATTTTCACATTCAAAACAAACTGCAGACTTAGTGGCTCTAAGTGTTTTAAACAAAGATTAATGCTGATGTGTGAAACAAGCAGAGATGGATGGAGGTGGAATGTCAGGAAATTGCACTGGATGACAGGGAAGCACTTACAATCAGCTACTGTTCTTTCTCCTCAACGATGCTATCTGAAGGGTTTTTTCTTTTTTTTTTTTTTTTTTTGTGGGGATTTTTTTTTTTTTTTTTTTGATAAAGTAGCCAACAGCACCAAAAATAACAGAATGGATTTCCTAATGAAATCAGGCACAGGTCTCCTTCAGTGACCCTCCAAGGCAGGCAGTCTTTGTCTTCGTCTCTCTTCCTCGAACAGATGCATAGTGATGTGCTGGTATGAGAACCTAGTCACTCAAACCTCACATTTTGCCTCCAGCTGCCATAACCACTCACCTAAACTAACGAGGCGCTCCGGCTCCAAAGTAACAAACTCCCCTTACACAGGACAGGAGAAGAGAGCCAGAGTAAAGCCATTTCAAGTTTCTTTCTTGTGTATGTGTATCTTCTATCCCTTTTCCCAATCTAGAAAAATCTGCTCATGTGACTGATGATTTTAAAATTTGTTCTCCAAACTTCACCCTATTCAAAAATGGGTTAAAAAGCATTTATTCCCCAACAGTTACCTAACAAAACAAAAACAAACAAAAAACAAAACAAAAGGCTTTTGTCAGCCATGGGGCAATACAAATTAATACAGCCCCCAAACGGTTTTAAACAGTGACTGTACGGCAGCTTCCAAACCTGACTGCAATATCTAGGTATCTACGTACAAAACGTCAACAGTTTAATGCTAAAACAAAATCAGTTCTCTAAAACCAGAAGAAATTCTTCTTTAGAGCTAGTGCAAAGACAGCTTGTATCCTACTGCAAATACTCCAAACTAGAATATAGTAATTACAAAAAATATATAAGTGACCATGGGTTCGGCATCTTCATGAGGATGGTAGCCGAGATGGTGGCACGTCCACAGTCGCTCTCTTGCGGGGGCCTCTTTTTGGTGTGGGTTTGTTGAGACAGTTCTCAATGCCGCCGTGTTTGCCAGACACTTTGTCACATATCTGGTTGACCAAGCTGATGATCTGTTCCTGCCAGGACAAACAGCATGAAGTTAGTGCAGCAGAAGGTCCCAGGCATCAAACATTGTCTCAGCATGAGGACTCTTAAGTGTGTGCAACTTAACATGCTTTCTAAGTAGCTTTAGTCTTCAGAGATGCAGAGGGTTTGTGGACAGGGCAGGGTGACACCTAAGGGAGCTTGGGGGGAGGGGGGTTTGCTAGAGACCTTTCAGTTGCTTTGAGCTGGACTCCCAATACAAGTGCCTTGTAAATCATGCCTTCGGCCTCTAGTATGCTTACATCTCCATATATGTAAACTTAAAATACATTTTGGAAAAGAGTTCCTCCCAGCCAGGGGGTAGGTCATCTCCTGTCCCTGCATCAAATATTTGGAGGTAGAGGAGAGTGTTAATTTGAACAGCAGCCAGCTGCCCCTTGCTCGCTCATTGCTGACCAACCCTGCCAACCACCAAAGCCCAGAACCAGGGCTTGAGTTGGCCCACCCCAACATCTTCTCCATCCAGGATCTGCTGAAGCACGCTAAGGGGCTGGTCCTACAGACCCAAAGCTGACACGGGGCAACAACAGGATATCCAAGAGGAGCCCCAGTGAGGGCCCAGCATCAATAGTGTAGCAGATACCAGAGGCCTTGAGCAATGAACACTTGCAAGTAAAGATGTCTGGACTAAAGGGTGTCCTGTGTGGCACACTGGGCCACGAGACAGCTTCCATGCTGTGACTTTTTTTCTTTTAAATTTTATGTTTTTGGGTGTGTGTGTACAAGGGCAGGACAGGGAAATGAATGGATCAGGATATATGATGTGAAAGACAGAAAAAACAAAACAGTTTAATAACAAAAAACAGATCTGAAACAAATTACATACCCCAGACAAAGCATGGGGATGGAGGATAGATGGTCAGCCACATTACTGACTTCCCACTAACACAAAGCACCTACACGTTTCTAAATGATCAGCTTATCTTACTGTGCTAAAGTACATTGCCAAGTCACATGACTCATTTACTATCTATCCTCTGTACCAAAGAGGAAAGAGGGAATAGTGATGTCCTTGTTTGTCACCCCAGGTGGCCAGCCATTCATCTCCCTATCACAGTGTGTATCTACAAGTGAATGTGACAGCCACTCTTAGAATCACAGCTCTCCAGAGGTTGAGGCAGCCTGGGACACACTGGAGGAATGTGTCAAGAATGAGAGTACAGGCAGAAAGCCCAAATAAGCTGGCAGAGTAGCTGAGCACCATAAGTGAGGAATGGAAGCAGCCCTGGACACAGTGGAAGCTCTGTCTCTGAAAAGCCCTAGAAGGAACTGCAGGCCGTGAAAATCTAAACCGTCTGCAGCTTTAACACAGGGCCTTACCTCCTAGGACTTGCTCTCCTGTGCCAAGCCTGGAGAGACAGCAGGTGTCCAGAAAGCCCAGCTTTCCCTGGGAGCTTCACTGTGTATGACAGGAAGAGGGAAGCAAGAAAAGGTACTTGTATTTATCCTACAAACTACATTTTAGGACTGGTACTGATATGCTTAACTACAGCAAGCCTCTGGCTGAGGCAGAGGCTACTTAGTGTATTTTTTCCTACCCATCAAAGCCAGGGACTTGACATCAGACCACCAGACAGATGGCAGCTGTTCTCTCAGGAATTTGGTAAAGTAAAATGCTGATCTACAAGACAAAGTGGCTTTTCACCCCACTGTTTGAATTCTAGCAGCACGTTCAGGAAAATGGTTCCAAGGTGCCCTGATTGTGTGCTCAGATGCACATTACCTGGCCTTACCTGCTGTAGCCAACTGTGTGCCCTGGCTGCGGGCTTTGGAAGGAACCCACTGCACAGGATGCCAGCTAGTAATCCCTACTCATTATTGGGATTTAATGTTAAGCACATTGTGATATTTACTGTTCATATAGCGAAGCAGGGAACCACAGAAGTATATTATTGTCACTGAGCACAGCCTAAACATGAGTTTGACCTACACTCGACCCCACCCTCAGCAAGCATGGGACAAGTATTTGAATGCACAACCAAGGAGGGACGTAAGGGGAATACTGCCAGCCTGAACAACTAGAAGGCAGAGCCTGGGACCACATGGGTAACTTACTACACAGCCAGCCACAGAGCTGGGTAACAAAGGGTGACGGCCACTGTCCAAAGTTGCCAAGTGTGCAGCCCTGGGTAAACCAGGATTGACACATCCCATCAGAAGATTGCCAAGTTGTAGACCAAGGAGATAGGAGTGTGTGCTGTAGCCAGTTAGAGCTTGGGGATGGGTGTTTGACATGTTCCACCACCCACAGGGACTGCAGAAACAGCAGCTTCAGATAAAATGTACCTCAGTACTACAGCAGTGGGCAAATCAGTGAAGTGTACACTCTGTATCACTCATAGAACTTAGAAGACCAAGGCTGGAGAGATGGCTTAGAACTTAAGAGCACTGATAGTTCTTCCAAAGGACTGGAGTTCAATTCCCAGCACCCACATGGCAGCTCACAACTGTCTGTAGTTCCAGTTCCAGGCAAACACCAAGGCAAATAAATAAAAATAAATAATAAAGTTTTTTTTAAAAAAAAAAAAGTTAGAACACCAAGTAGATTGGTCCATAGATGTTCCTCCATTGGTGAAGAGCTCTGTTTGGATGGGGTTCGTTTAGCAGCTCTTCTCAACCTGTGATTTGAGACCCCATTGTGGGATCAAACAATGCTTTTACAACTCCTATATTTCAGATGCTCACAAGGTTAGTTATGAAATAGCAATAAAAAATAATTTTATGGTGTAGGATGGTTACCCCGACATAAAGAATTGTATTTAAAGGTCACAGCATTATGAACATTGAAAACCAGTGACTTAGAAAGTGAGGTAAATGTGATGTGTAGAACCTGATGCAAAAATCCAAGGCAGAAAAAAAAGAAAAGTGCATGAAGCTATGCAGACAGTGTGGATCACACAAGGACATGATTCCCAGCAGGTAGGCAGCCTGGGAGATGAGCCTGCAACTGAAAACATTTCACTATGAACACAGGACATTGAATCAATGGTGAGTGAGGGCAGCCATGAACAGTGGCAGGTCCCCACATCATGCATGGAGCATGACCACTACTACCCCCAGCCCCAACTCTGTGGTCAGAGGTACAGAAACATGTTCACACTATCAGTGTCCCCTGGGGCTCAAATGATCCCTTTCCCCCAACAGCACAAAGTCAGTTCACAGATACAAGCGTCCCCAAGGCAACTCCTGTGGCTCAAAGTCATATTTGGTATCTCATGAGATTTCCACTTCCACTGCCTTCTATTCTAAGGCTAGACTAGAACCCAGGCCAATCACAGTACCCATTCCTTAGTAAGTGGGAAATGTAGACCCTGGGAGCCAGTTCTTGCTGTGGGACTATGCTTTTGCACACTGTCAATATTTGTCAATGTAAATATCGGTTTAATAAAATGCTGATTGGTCAAGTAACTAGACAGAAAGTAGAGGCCAAGAAATGGAGGTGGGGCAAGCAGAGGAGAAAAGTGGGAAGGAAGCAGGAAGAGCAGAGGGAAATGCCAATAGACCGAGAGGGAGCAAGACAAGAATGCTACACTGAGCAAAAAGGAGCCAAGACACGTAACTAAACATCAATAGAAAGTACAACAGTTAGCAAGTAATTAGCCTGAGCCATAGGCCAAACAGCTTGTGACTAATACAAGCTTTTGTGTGGTTATTTGGACTGTTGGTATGGACTTTGGGGCTACAGGCCAGAAACTTGTGGCTACAAGTACTTTATACTTAACTGTCCTGCTGGCTAGCACAGCCGGTGGCCACAAAGGACATGATTTAACAGCTTGTTAGTGAAAAGGTGACAGGTTCATTAGAGCAATGCCACTCTGAAGGAGTGTTACCCTTAGGATATCCCTGCCAGGACGGCAATGTGGGAGAAAGCTAACAATCATTCTGTTGTGTGTAGAACTACACAGGGGAAGAGTATCCAAGGCTGGTAGTAGGTAATCAGCTGTACCAGAAATAGCCGTGGTGGCACCTTTCTCTGACTCATGTTTAACAGGCTCAGGAGCCAGAGGAAAATGCTCTGTGAAGAGCCTAAGCAGTTACGACAGTAGAGAGCTGCTAGAAAGGCAGCTGCCAGGTTGAATAGCCCCAAAGTGCTATTTCTAGAGTCAGTCACCTCCTGTGCAAGAAGTAAACTTGCTAAATGGAACAGGCACAGAATCTGGCAGAGTCTATGAACAGGAAGGCTACAGAAATAAGCTCAAAAGGTTAAGAACACTGTAGATTGGGCACTGAGGATCTGAGGACAAATGGGGGCTAGAAGACACACAGCACAACTCAAGCTACCATCTCTGATCTAGAATGCATGGCCACCATCCACCTTCAAAGTCATCTGGGCTAAGGAGGGCCCTGGCCAAGTCAGAACTGACCTCATCATAGCGGTACATCAGCTTCAGCCCACGGCAAGACTTCTGTTTCTCCACATGGCGCAGTGCACACTCTAGACAGAACACGACATTCTCATTCTCCTGGACCACCTGTAGGGAAAGGGTACCCTGAGTTCAAAAAGGCCTGCCCACAGATCTGCCCAAGCCAAGGGTTGGGGACTCACAACAGCACAAACTGATAAGAAACCCTGAAACCAGGTATTGGGGCAGGGTTGCTGCAGGGGGCACAGCACAACAAAAGAGCAGCCTCTCTGAATCTACGCTACAGACTCCCAGAGCACCTCATCATAGAAATGGGGAAAAATATGCTGGCATTGGCTTAGACTGCTTAGAATTCAGATTTGGGGAGCGTCTGACCAAAATATGTTGGCTGGGCTCTATCAAGTATGTGCCCTGCTACCTGAGGTCACATGAGAAGACACTGACACCCAGGGCACTCTCATCCTTTATGGAGAATTCAAGTCGGAACAAGGTCCGAACACTTGGGTGCAAATATTTACTAGGCCTTTAAAAACTTTTTCTCAGATACCTCCATACAAACAAAACAGAGAAAAGAACAGGTCGCTCTCTTTCAAAGTCTCCAAAGGCTAATTATAAACAAGTTTTAAGCAATGCAAGTTATTAGCATTAATAAAATCCCACCAAGGTAAATCTTTATTACCAACCTGATGGAATTTAGAACCACAGAGGAAATACCTCTGGGTATGTACGAGGGTGTTTTCCAAAAGGTTTAATTGAATGTAGGTGCCATCATCAATGTGGTTGGGGCCCTAGACAAAAAAAAGTAGAGGAGGTGGGAGCAGGGACACCAGCATTCCTTTTGATTCCCTGACTACAGTGTGACTTCTTGGGGCCAGCTGACCTGCTCCTGCTACCATGTACTAAGGAGGCTGGTACTGAAGCCCAGGGTAGGTTTTCACTAAGCTCACATGCAGATACACTCACCATGGACAGGTAGCACAAATGCTGGCAGATCTGGCACCTCCTCTCTGACGTTTCCAGCTGCAGCCACTTTCGAGGCTTTTTCTTCCCATCCGCCACAGTGCTGCTGCCATCATGGCTGCCATAGCGGGCAGAAGAGTGAAGGCCAGCCTCAAACAGCTGCCTGCGCTGCCGCAGCTCTGTATCCCTGTGCAGGTGAGTGGCAAGCACCATGAGAAGATTGGATGCCCCTTGCAGAGAACATGCCATGACCCCTCTGGACTAGACTTGCCCTCCAAGACAGGCCAAGGTGAAAAGCCCAACAAACTTTCCTAAAGTTCCAGCCAGAGACCGTGTACTTGAGGGCAGATAAACCTCAAAGCCAAGGGTGACTGGATTTTGCTTAAAGATTACATATATTCTTATTACAAGCCAGTGATAGATTTTTATCTATCTTGTAGTCCTACTCTTGAGAGGTTTCTCTAGCTGGGACATCTCTTTCCTACCAACACTGCCCCTTCCCTGGAGAGGGAGAAGCCTCATGCAGATGCAAGTGAGGTAAAAAGTCCAACACAAGAGAACCATGTAGAATACCCACCCTGTCCTTCAGTGACTGTATGGCCTGGATGAAACAGAGAAATACCTTCAACATGTGTAGGGTACAACCTAGCTTAATTCAAGAGGGAAAACCAGCCCCATACCAGTCAAATGATAGTGCTTCCTATATACTCGATGGTATGTGTGTCTGTATCAGGCAAGAGGGCCTATGGTTGGACATTGTGGCAAAACTAAAGCCTAGAGCCAAGTAATACAAAAAGGCCAGTCGAGCATTGACCACAAAGGAATATGACACTCTTCATAATGGCTCACCAAGAGCTTCGCAGTCCCAATATCATGCAGGGAAACAATAGGAGAAATAGCATAGAACAAAAAGGGCTTCACACCTTATAAGCCTCAGAGAACCTGCAGTTCTGGGAACTGTCACCTGCTTATTCAGTCCTGTCCTGCAACCAGCTTTGTTGTATCCCCTGAAGTCTTGGGGCCTGGGGTCTACAGTACCTGAGCTCATCCAGAAGGGCTGAGATGGTACTGAGGGTAGAACCATTTTCCTTTTTTGCTTCTGCTTGTGCAATCTGGTAGAGCAACTTCTCCATGGAGAACGGCTTGGCTATATGGCGGCGCTTCATCTCCTGAAAGAGGAGTCACCATTACTAAGGGTCTGTTTTCATGAGGAATGAGCAGGGCAGCCAAGGTTCTGGTAGGTAACTTGTGTGAAAAATCTAAAGTGGCAATTGGACTTGGATTAGTTCTATTAGCTGTGCAACCACTGTGCTTGCCTGGAAAACAGCAGACTCCAGGAAAATCCTAGCACCTCATTGCCAGCCATGAGGCAGCACCACAACAGCAGGGGCAGAGATGTTCTATGTATTCAGGTCTAGTATTTACCCACAGCTGTGGGATGGCCAGTAGTGATAAAACCTCCAACCATCCCTTGAGGATCTCCACCCCCAACAAGGCAGTGAAAGGACCTCAGAGGTTGAGGTTTTCCAACATGAACTTCACACACAATGAACAAGGATTTACATACAATCCTATGGGACTCTGGGCTGCTTACCTTGGCAGTCTCGAAGCCCATACTTGTCCACTGGGTGGTAGCAAAGTGCACTGTTTCTGAGACGCTGTAGCCACAACATACTTTGGACACAAAGGACCCCGGGAAGCAGACAACAAACTGCCCACTCTGCTGTACAGTCCTGTGGACCTTGATCCCCTCTTTACACAGCACCTCTGGGGAGATCTGTGGAGATAATGCCAACTGAGATACATGCCCCTCCTTGACCAACCAAGCAAACACTCTGCCCCATAGCATAAGGACACCAGCCAGGTTATGTGGAAATTCAGTTGACAAAAACTCTGATGGAGGGGCTGCATACTTCTCCTTTAGAAAGTAACAACAACAAATTATGAAACCCAAGTCAATGGTAGTCTAAGAGGTTTCTGGTAGGGCAGGGACTGTGGTAAGCACATAGCTCCTTCCTTCTTAGGCCCACAACCTTTCTGTAGCACTTTCTGTTGTTCCTACCCAGCATTCTCAGGAGCTGACAACAGAATAAATTTCTGTCCCCTGGAGGACCCATAGCTCCTGCTAATAGACCTACCATGACATTGCTCTCCAGCATTTGCAGCCCTGGGGTACCATTGGCCTGCAGCAGGGTGTGGACCACATCCTCCAGCTTGTTCTCTTCCTCAGCAGGAATGCAATACCTGGGACATTACAAACACAGGAGACATTTGATGGGACCTCTATCGGAATAGGCCAGCCTCAGGGCAGCTGGGCTGGAGTGCTGGCCCAGTGCCTTGCTGTCACTGTTGGCTGCTTCCGCCCAGCACAAAACAAAAGCATAGGTACCACATTATATACATGGCTCACCTTATGCAGATCTGATCCACAAGTTGAGGCCCCCCCCCAAAGCCTTCAAACCAAAGCCAGATATAGTTAAACCGATAAATCAGAAACACAGAGCTGCATATTCCCTCAGCTTATATGTGTTCTCTGACCCTGCAAAGAATGGTCTAGTTCTCAAGTACAATAACAAGATGTGATGCTGTTCCTGACAAGATAGCATGGGTACATGGGTTCTCCCGGCCAAGCCCATTTCCCCAGGCAAGGACACAATAGCTGGGAAACTAGGAAAACCAGAGACCTGGGGAGCTGTCATTCTTTCTACCAATGTGTCAGAACCTAGGTTGAGAGAATTGTTGTTACTAAAATACACAAGAGAAGGAGGATAGAGGCCTACATGGGAGCACAGAGTGACCATAAGGAAAGTTGTATATGACCATAGCACATACATATTACAGCTTATGGAAACCTCAGTGGGAGAAAAGGCTGTAAATGCATGTGACTTGGTCAAAGGGAAAATTTACAATTCACAGCAATAGCAAAGGTTGAGCATTTTCCCGGTACTATCTCTATGCCTCAAGTAGCCCACCACGAATAAAGTGCCAATGGTGTCACATGACCTCCTAGGCTACATGATTATGAGCTTTTGCAGCACCACAACAGCAGAGGCAGAGATGTTCTATGTATTCAGGTCTAGTATTTAGCATTATGATCTGGCTCCGCATATATCAACGCATACAACCAGCCTCACTCCAGCAGGCCCCATAGGCCACTGGGGATCACACACTCAACACACAGACTTCTCCTTGCTCATCAGGTCATAAACAACCTGTATCCCAAACTAGCAGACTGCTATGCACATGGGCTCCTGAGGAGACCAGCTGAAAATTCTGTTTACTTAATACAGAATATTTCATCACCCCATTAGGGCAATTAGCAGTTAGTGGAGATGACTATGAGACCAGCAAGCTGTGAAACTAAGATTGGACATCATGTGATATGCAGTCAACACAGAAACCACAGAGCTCAAGGGACCAACAAAGAGAACACACTGTACTATGCAGGAGTACAACTTATGGTGCACAATTCTTACAATGCATCATATGGTAGATGGGTAGATTAGCTCTGGAGCTCTTGCAAAAGGCCACTCCGATGAAGCTGCCTAAGCAGAGTAGGCTCCCCATGGCATTGCATGAATGCTGCCATGATATCAACTCTGGGAATTCCACAACATTTAACTGGGGGTCCCAGCAGGAAAGACTAAGCAGGCTATTGACAAGAGAACAATACAACAGGTCAGGAACAGAAAACATCTTCTGCCACCTTGAAACCCTTGTGGTACAGGTGGAAAGTCGAGGCCCTGGATAGGTAAAAAGCACATGTCTTCCAGCTGCTATGGGTCAGTACTCACCAAATGCAGTCAGCACCAGTGTGTAAGTAGTCAATATATGGAAGGTGATTTTGGTCTCGAGACCAGCATGAGGTAGAAAAGACCATGCCAATATTTAGCCAGGGAATAGTCACTCCTATAATGTAAGAGAAGAGATGTCATAGTGCTTCAGAGTGACGGCCATTAAAAGTGTCCCCCAGGAAGAAAAACGGGGTTCTGACTTTTCCAGACATAACACAGCAAGAAAAGATGCCTGCTCCTCCCCACTTGCTACACAGAGAGGAATCCACTATTCCTGCATTTTGACTGGGTAGCCCTTTACCCTCAGAGCTGAGAATTAATATGTAAAGACCCAGGGCTAAGGAGGCCTGCCTTAAGTGCCTCTCCCCACAATGAACACAGTGGGATACAAGCTTCCTGGTTTGGGCATAGGGAGTCTCTCAGGCTTCCCATTCCAAAGCCAGAAGCATTCACAGCAACCAAAACTTGATGTGATGACTTTGTCTAAGTCAGAAGCAGTCTTCACTTCTTAGTCCCTTTATTGTGGCTGCTAGCAAAAACAGTCTTTAGGAGTCAGAATTTGAAATAGCCCTTTTGAATTCTCCAAGTTAAACTATGTACGCTCTGCAGACTCTTAGATTTTATCATGCAGGATGCACACATTTTCTCAGACTTCAGATGCAGTCTTCCTCCCACTCTCCCAATGTTAAGATGTCAGTACATGTATCCTGCACCTAAGATCCCAGGCCTCTCTACCAGTGCTTAGAAGAGCCATCTAGCCTCGCTCTTGCTATGAAAACTGGTACTTATGGTCATGCTTACCAGGCACAGCACCAAGGTGACGCAGGATGGACCCTGTGTTATTGGGGAGGACGGTGAGGTTCCATCCATGCCTGCAGAGGGAAGAGTAGAAGCTGTAACAGGCTGGTGAGAAAGAACACTATCTAGTCCCCCAAACACAGACAAGAGACCATTACCTTGAAAAGGGCTCTGATTTTCCAACCGGGAACCCGCTGCCATGAGTATTAGTGTCCACCTTTCCACAGTGGACTGCCACATGACAGTCCTTCTCTTCCACTAACCTCCAGTACTCTTGCTGTAGAGAAGAGGAAGGCCAGTCACTTTCTATGTGGTACATGAAGCCCAAGACATAGTTACAGCACCATATATCACACTATATCCAGAACAACGTGTCTGTGAGGAAATTCCCATGAGCAACTCTCCCAGAACCTAATGCAATAAATAGTACAACTGTGATCTCTGAAGACACATCTTCAAACCAAAAGGGGGTTGTAGGGTCTCAGGATACACTGTGACGCCAAGGATGACAGCACTGTGCAGCACTATCAGGGAAAACCACCCATGAGTCCTGTGAAGGTGAAGGGAGTAACTGAATGTGGCTTACGTGGGTCTGTCTTTAATGATAAAACCTTGACATACTGTGGCTAAAGCGTGAAGATATGGCACTCAGACACTCAGTTTGTGCAGGAGGTGCTAGAGACTGAAAGCAGGCCAGAGACTGCCAGACAGAGGGAACAGTTAAGTCTTTAAGGGATTCAGAGAACTGAATTTTGATCTTGGGACAGTTGTCACTGATGGTTGTATAATAATGTGAAGAGACTTGATCTAACAGAAATGTATACTTACATATCTTTCATACAAGTGTTTAGACTTGAGCTTGGATCCCCAAAACCTAAGTAAAACCAGATGCAGTAGTGTCCATCTGTGATCTCAGCATTCATAGATAGGGCAATATAGCAAGTAGAATAGCTCACTCACTATGCATCTATCCTGGCATAGGCAGCAGTGAACAGAGACCTTGCCAACAAGTTAGAAGGTGACACCCCCAGTTGGCCTCTCTCATCCACATGTGCTGTGACAAGCACAACCTCACATATAAACATTAGCAAATATTAACAGTTAAAATGGCAAAATGTCATATTATTGTTTATTGGAAAGAAATTAAGAGACAGTGAGAACAGTGTGGTGGGCAGGAGGAATGATACCTCCTATGCTCCCACCTGAAGAATAAGCATAGCAGCAGCCTAGCACCCTGCACAATTCCTCCTTGCCACACTCTCCAAATTGATCAGAATCTGGAAGTTAGCATCTTTGGAGAATTCAAATATGATATGAAGGTCCAATAACCTGGTGACCACCTCAGTATTCTCAGAATAATCCCTGGAAACTATCTAAAGGTGAGAGTACTTACTCCAAAATTGGCCTTTGACCTCTACATGCAATTTCCAAGAATACATACACAGGCACAATCTGAGCTGATTCCAGGGACAAAGTGTGGTTTGAAAACATACTGCAATCAAGAGTAAGTAAGCTGTGTTGTTTCCCTTTAAGATGACCCTCCCACCTCAAAGGTGCCTTCAATAGACATTCCAGAAGCACTTTCCCCTCTCTCCACACCTGAACATGAACCAAAGTGTAGAAGACACTAAACCAATAAGCATCCAGGATCAACCAACAACTCAACTCCCAGGATTGGGGTGGAAGTGGGGAGTGGGAACTACTTCTTACAGTGACTCCTGCTAAAGAGGAGCCTTTCTAGAGGGTCAAATGGTCACAAATCATAAGAAATGCTATGCCATTCCTGAATGGGCCCTTACCCACAAAGAACATCCTATTACTCAGAGACTGATCAGATCCACCCTGAGACCAAATGCACAGATACAAGGACTCATCCCACAAAAGCAGCTCACCAGGAATGGGGAAAAGGCCTGTGGTTTGTATACAATATGGAGTCTGAGCACCAGCCAGGTACAAACTGAAATATGAATTTTCCAAATCTTCACTTTTGCTTTTAAATATTCAGGTTAATGGCTACAGAAAAATCAATCTAGTCTTCCTGAGGGGGGGAAAAATAATTCCTACATAGAAACCTATAAAATAAATTATGAACAGTAATAATAATCAGCACCTCCTGGAGATGCCAAGGCTGAGCCCTCTCATCTGAAAGTCTGCCACAGTGTCATGAGGCAGCAGGAAGCAACTGTGATGGCTACACGGGTGTCAGTCATCCCAGTCCACTGTAATGGCCAAATGAGGCAGAACTGATCATGAGGTTGAGAGTATATTCAAGGCCCAGGTCACAGAGCTGGGATGGGAAAGTGTGATCAGCAAACAATTTTTCCAAAGCCCTGAGATTAGAGTCAGTCAAGAGAAACTACACCCCCTCAGCACTCTCTTCTTCCCAGCTATAACTGATCCAAGCCGCTGGGTTCTTCTGTCAGCTGCTGTAGGGTCCAAGAGACTCTCCTGGGCTCTAAACCAGGGAATATAAACAAACCAACATGAGCAGCTCCATCCTGCAGTGCACACTTACCAACTGCTCCCACAACTGGGCACACAAGAGCCACTGTCTTTCTAGCACTGCACTAACTCCAAGGAGAGACCTGGCAACAGCACAAAGAATGGCAGCCTGCCAATCCCATTACAGGAAGACCCGGAAAGGAGAAAAGCACACCATGATTTCAGGGAATTCCAAACATTCTCCTCTTGAATACCCAGGGAGGACAGGAAAGCAGTTTACTAGGGACAAAAACTGCTACTTGGACCAATGATAGGAACCCAAACACTCTCCTCAGACTCCTCCAGTGACTAATTTTGGTCCAAAAGAAAATGTCTAGCTGCCCCAGCACAGACACACAAAACAATCTCAGTCCCTGTGTTCTTTCATGGCACACGAAGCCTGAGGGCCGCTCCAAGTGTCACAGAAGTTTGTATGGAGTTGACCAACTTACCTCAATCTCTGCTGGTGCAGGCTCTTTGCTGAAGCACATATTCATGATGTTTCTTGCTGTCCGATAAAAAGTTGTTAGAGAAACAGATCTTCCCTAAACAACAACGACAACAACAAAAAAAAAAACAACAAAGAAAACAGCTTAAGACAAAGTTGAGCCTTGATGTATATCAAGACATAAATCTATCTGTCACAGGTCTCTGACCAGTGGCTTTCCCATGGTGACAAGCCACACTGCATTCTCAGTAGGCAACAGCATCCCCATAAGTGTGTGGTACTATACTAGCACACTCTGCCTCCAGAGCACTAGCTAGCAGTAAACCTGGAGACTGTAATATTGCTTGTTCTCTTGCTCTGAATGAAGTTCTCAGGTTGAAAAAGTAACTTTCTTTGCAACTTAAATTGTTTCCTAACTTTTTTCTTCTTCCAAAATAAAAGCCTAAGTATAAAGAAAACCAGCAGAAATGATGGACTTGCTGGTGCTGCCATCAGTGCGCCAGTGTGGTGAGAAGCTGTAGACAGCTTTGCCCAATCACATGAGGTTTTTCTGATTATATCCAAAAGTATCTTTGACAAAGCAGGTTTATAAAAACAACAAGAAAAATTTCTGTGGGTCTGACAGATTCACACAGTACTGGCTTTAAACAGGTACAAAGAAACATAGAGAATCTTCATTTCGGGAGATGCTGGTTTGGAATCACAGGATTTAATGGGTGACTTTAATTAATGAGAACGGAGCCCAGGCATTTAAGAGACACACCAAACAAAGCATCATTCAGTCACAAAAGCAATTTCAGAAGCACAGCTGATTGGACTCTAGGTAGGTGTTCTAGGTAGGTAGCAGTTAAGTAGATTAACCAGATGAGTCTAAAAAAAGGCAAACCCATAAAATGCCTAACACCCAGAAATAAACTCTAAGCTGGAAGCCTGGGTTGCATGCCAGGCTGAGCCTCAAAAAAAGATGCAGTAGAACCCAGGACAAGCCATGAGTCCCTATGGATTATGGTGGCAATCACTATAGAGGTATAGGCTGAAGCCTGAAATGACATGGCCACGTAAACCTGGAAGACAGCTAGTTAAGGTGATGACTGACCTAGTCAATGCAGCAGAAACCTATCTAACTCAGCACTCCCTAGGAGGCACAATGGGAGAAAGCCAAGCCAAGACTTACACCAACAATTCTTCACTCCAGGGATTCTAGACAAGGAACACAGAGGAAGTCTGTCAGAGGTTTCAACTGGAAGAATTGTTCATCTTAACATCTACAAGTTGGCCCTGGGGTACTTTTACCTCCCCCTTCTCTTCAAGCGGGCCAAGAGAGGGGAGCCCCAAGATTTGGGAAGCAGGTGCCTAGAGACACTGCAAACTGTTCCTCAGCCAGGAGCACAGTGATTCAGGATTTGTGCTGGAACATCAGAAGTAATTCTACTTTCCAGTCTCCCTCCCACCCCTTTTCTGTGCTGCCGGTTAATGGCGAGATTCATGGTATAGATTTATTTGTTCCAGCTCTCTACATCAAGACCCAACAACAGCACTGGGCTGGAACTGTAAGTCAAGAGGCCTTCTGGAGCACAAAATGAGGAGGAAGAGAAGAACATTCTCAGAGCTCACAACCCCAGCTCTGAGAAAAGCAGTGCTTACAGAGCTAAGACCAGAACCATATAGACAGACATAGGACCGACATCATGTGCCTCTTCCACTATGATCCTGGAAGATATGCAAACACAAGTAAAAACTAATACACACCATTTAAGGGAAACCAGAAAAGCCCTGGGAAACCAACTACTCACCCATATCCTATGATGCCAACTCTCAAACCTGAATCTTTGACTACTTAATGCTCAGCCTCCCTAGGCAGGTCCAACTGTCTATTATTGGTGTAGCAGAGAGAATTCTGTTGGTGGCATCAGTTATCTAGATGTCTCTCTAGATATGTCTCTCTAAAGTGCATGGTAAGTAAAATCACCACTGTGAGAGTACCATAGGAATATGAAAGGTATTGTCTCTGTGTTGTCAAATAATATGAACTCAACCAATGCTAGCACTTCAAGAAGAAACAGTCCACCATCCAGAACCAAAAGCCAAAAGTTTCCACTTATTATTTTCGCCTCTGTGAAATTCAGTCACAGCAACTCAAAACAGACTAAGAATGTGTCCTAGCATTTACCCAGAAGAACAGGCAGCATCTCTGGCTCCACCAGAGCAAGATACACACTATTCCTGCCCACCCTTCAGGTTCTGACAAACCCAAAGTCTCTTACCTTATAGATGCACTTGTGGAAGTCATTGAGGACTCCTTTGTCCTCTTCCTCCTCTTTGACCACTTCCTTTTCCTGAGCGAACAATCGCCGCCGGCCTGTCTTGAGTGGGGCCTGACCCACCTCCTTGAGCTTGCTGCGGAAGCCATTCCTGGGTGGGACACCATGGATGAGCCCATTTTTAGGCTCAAAGCGGGGCAGGGAGTGGAATTTGTGGTGCTCATTCTCTGTGTGCCCCTCTAAGGGCCCTTTGCGCTTCTCTAGGATCTCCTTCTCCATCAGCACCTCCTTCTCCAGCCGACAGTGCTCCTCGGGGGACAAGGAGTCATAGGAAAGCAGGTACTGGCAGTAGGCCTCCTGCAGCTTGGCC
Source organism: Sigmodon hispidus (assembly GCA_004025045.1). Taxonomy (NCBI): domain Eukaryota; kingdom Metazoa; phylum Chordata; class Mammalia; order Rodentia; family Cricetidae; genus Sigmodon; species Sigmodon hispidus. The sequence goes on along the minus strand of PVIH01000986.1, from coordinate 176,879 downwards.
AGTCGGTCCTGGGCAGTTTTGGGAATGCGCAGCATGTCTGCTAGTTTGTTCCATTTTTTGAGGTCAGTCACTTGCTGCATGCCGCCCATCTCATTAATCAGCCGGAAAAAGCAGGCCAGGTCGAGCTCACAGCCTCCTGGGTAGTGATGGGATGGGATAGGGTGGGAGAGAAGAAATGGTTAAGAAGAAAATAAAGGAGATTATCCCACTCCTACAAACCAGGGGTTTTCACCAGGCTCCAGGGCTAAAGCAATAAGCAGCTAGTGCACAACCATAAACATTATTGAGCAGTGGGTCATGGCACAGTACAAGGAGACAAAGCAAACTGAGGGCCATCATATTAGGAAGGTGGTCAAAAAAGGTTTCTGAGGAACTGAGCAGAAGAGGGGGGAGAGAGAAAAGCAGGAAAACAGAAATCACACTTGCTCCAGGCACAGGGGTTGCTTATTCCAGAAGAAAATTTGAGTGTAAATATATGTGAAAACTCAAATATGGGCTGGGCAATATATATACCTTGCCTAGCCTGTCCAAAACACATAAACCAAAAATAAAGCCAACAAAACAACAAATCCATCTTATATATTTAAATGCAGACCTCATCACTCTAACCACCTGGATGGAAAATGAACAAATCACTGGAAAAGGGAAATAGCTACCAATAACAGAGCAGTGGAACAAAGTAAAAACCAAGAAAGACTTTAATCTTTAAAAGTGGGACTGCAATGGCATCAAAATTAAAAGCATGGCTCGCAATGACACAGTAACAGGGGCAGCAGGCTATGTGACTAGAGATATAGTCTTGTCAGGAAGGTGAAGGAAGGGAGAGAACACAATCCGGATGCACTTATTGCAATACAGAACACCAGGATTGATTTGGTTGAGAGAATAGGTAGGGAGAAAAAGTGCTCCTAAGAAAACCACCCTCAAACCCAGTAGGATAGTCAGTAGTGCTTTATAGTCTTGCAAAATTACCATGACATATAAAGTAGGTTTATCTTTTAACTCCCAAGTCTTCCTCAATGAAACAAAGCACTCCAGGCTTGCCAAGATGGCCCAGGACAAAAGCTACATACATCATTTTGGCTGGTTGCAAAATCAACGAGTCCCAGTTAGCACCTAAATAACACGCAATGCTTGCAGGTCACTTATAGGACTCTTGCCTGGGGCAATCATCCCTCATTCCATGACCATATGGTAACAGACACCCTGTACCACTAAGGCTTCACTTAGTAAATGCCCTCTGGGAAGAGAGGCTCCCCAGAAGACACTATGACAAAAGGTACATGTGCTCACTGTGGTGAATTTAAGAACACTATTTAAATGTTATTTAGCCCTGTCTAACAGAAGCCCTAGGCCTGATGCCTCTATTGGGCATGGACTAAGTAACATAAATAAGAATTGAGTGACTCAAAGCTTATGGTACGAGTTAAGTAATCAAGGTTAAAGGGAAAACTAAAAGCATGCAACGAAAAGCCTCTGGGCTAGCTACCATGGCAATGGTGCTTGCCATCTTACCTGTTCCCCAACACAAAAGCAGGGAGGTAGAATGGTCCCTACCTAGCCACAGGTCTCACCGCCCTACTTGTCTCTGAAGGTCTGGGGTGGGGGTGAAGAAATGTATATAGCCCTCACAATGTCTATGGAGCTCTATCTAGGAGCTGCCATGTCATCTCTGGCAGCAGATTCAGGAGATCTTCATCAGGAATATTCAATTGAAGCCTCCTGAGGAGAAGAACTATAAAATCTCTATCCACTGTCTGGACGTGCGGTGACCTCAGGGGAGCCATTCCAGACCTCTCAACCACAGATATGGCACTGCTTCCACAAGAGCTGAAACCTACGTGCAGGGGTAGTAAGTATCTGCCCTGAAGGACTGGCCTGGCCCCTTTAAACAAGTCACTTGACCTTGGTTGGATAAGTCCATCCTGGAGTACCAGAACCAATAGAAGGAGGAGTCAGAAGGGGTGACAACAGCAAGCAAACCCTGCAGGAAGGCATTCAGCTTTCTAAGACAGTGCTACAACAGTAGTCCTTGGAGTGACCTCTTCAGTGCTAGCCACAACTAACCCAACCCCTCAAAAGAAATAAAATATGGTCCCTTTATGTCCAGAGACGTTCCATTTTGCTCAACAACAAAAAACTGAAAAGGGGGTGGGGGAAAGAAGAGTGAATATATGGAAACAAGACGATGCAAAAATGGCATGGCACTTACAAGAGGAGTGTAGATTGAGTTATAAGGCCATCCAAGTTGGCATACAGATGTACAAACCCCTGAAGTCCCCAAATATAATGATATTGTGAAGGAGTCTTTAAAGTAAGATCACCCAGACAGGCTTTATACTCACTTCACTGGTGTCCTTATAAGAAGATACTTAGGAAAGGCTCTGAGAGGACACAAGGTGCAGGTGTCCCACTATAAGCCACAAAAAGAAATTTTAGCAGAAACCGATCCAGCCAGCATACAGAATTAGAAAACAATTTCTGGTTTTCTAATTCTAACCAGCCCAGGGCACTTTGTGCAGCCTATCCCTGAACACTTCTCAATTCCAGCAATAAAATGGCCCAGCAGGGGGCCTGGGACCTGCCATTAAGGAACAAAGTCCCCTGGTCAAGAGCCACCAATTCCAAACTTTTTACCACAAGCACCTAGGGCCAGGGGAAAGGGGGTTCCACTAGACAAAGGAATTGAGTTGAGAAGTTCACCTGCTCCAACGCTAGGGATCATGGCAAAGCTGAAAGAGAAGCCACTTAACCCATACCTTACCTATGAGGGGGAGTTCATCCATGGTGATGCCCTGAGATCTGAGGTGCTTCTTTATGCACGCTAGCCGCTGTACGTTGGGGCCCCAGCGCCGGCCCAGCTTATGGATGTGCTGGATCTGTGTAACAAAGCGCATCTCATCGTTGAGTTTGCACTCTGGCCGCCAGTCAGGAGGGGGAATCACACGACACATCCCATACTTCTCCACCTGAGCTCGTACTGACTCAATGTAGATGAGAGGGTCATGAAACTCCTTGGCGGAGGGCCTGAGGACAGGGATCTCATCCATCGCTGCCCACCCAGACTTGCCGATCCCCTTCTCTGGCTTGCCCTGTGGATCATGCAGCTTGTGCGAGGACTCAGGTTGCGAGGTAGAACGATTTTCACAGGGGGTGCCCTCTGCCTTGTCATGTGCTTGTTTGCCCGGCGTGTTCTTGCCAGCTGTGGCCCGTTTGGGCCTATTTCTTTCCAAACTTCGCTCGGGCACTTCCTTTTTCACGTGTCCATTCAGCAGAGACTTCTCTGCTGAGGCCGCTGAGGCCTTTTTGCCAGGGGCATCAGCAATAACTGCTGCCCCTTTAATCTTCTTGGGGGGTGACTGCGGTTTGTCCACCTGCTGTGCCTCTTCTAGTCTCCTCTTAGAATTCCGCAGCCCCTCCCTCAGCTGCCGCCCCCCTACCTCCTTAGTGCATGACTTTGGGTTCAACCTGCTGCTGGCCTTAAGGCCACTGGCAGCAGGCCCGGTGGACGTGGACGCCCCCCCGAGGGATAGCACCTGTTTGCGGGTTTTTGCATTGCTACTTTCAGTTTTCCCTGAGATTGTATGGTTGACAGCTGAACTGGGCTTGTGGTGGGTGGGTTTGGTTTCCTTGACCAGTTCTCTCTTGGCTTTGGTGTATGTGACAGTCCCCTTGGTCACTGTGGCAGTGTACTTCACAGTTTTGGATGGTGAAGGTCTGACTTCTCGGATCTTTTTGGCACTGGTTGTACCTACACCCAGAGATGACATTCGAGTGACTCCATTTACCTTAGACACCTATGGAGGCAACAGAATCAGTAAGAAAGGATTACTACCGTGGCTGGTGACAAACATGGCTCAGAAGAGACATGGGGACTTCATATAAGCAGAGCAAAAGACCGATCAAGCATTAGTTGTGGTGCTAGCATGAGGATCTTCACACAACATCTAGCACATTACCCCAGACTGTGTAGGTCAGCCTGCTGTGCTTCTGAGATGTGTTAGCCTACTACCATTTCTTTGCATGGCTCTTTCAGAAAATGTTGGGCTCCATAATGAATACTCCATAAACGGACCTATCAATTTATCCCTAGTTTCTAAGAATCTGTAACAGCAGGATACTGTTCATTTGAGAAAAGTGAGCAATAGTTTTCAAAAATATAGTATATATCCCTGTTCCAAACACAGATGTTTGTTATTGTTTGTATGTTTCACTTAACTGTGGAGCCAACATACAAAATATAAAACCCAAGTATGCAATTAGAAACAAATAGACAAAACAATAAATACAATAGAGAATAAAATCAGAAACAGCACCCAAGTGCTTTGGCTCTGAATCACAGACCAACCCTACAGGTATGTCTACAAACTATCAGCAGATACCTGCCATCTCAATCTCTCATTGTACTCAAGACTTAAACCTGCATGAACAGTAGCACTAGACACTTCAACTTCTTTTGTGAAGCAAAAATAAGGCTAACCACCTCAGTATATATACAACTATTTTCTTGCCCCTTGTAAGACCCATTTTGGATTCTTTTACTGGGTATATAGAGGCAGCTATTGTATATTGGCCATCCATATGCCAGCCTAGAAAACCAAGGAAAATTCTGTGAAACAAAGGTCAGCTCATGCACAGAAAATGGAATAATGAGTGTGGTTCTAACAATGTACCCCAGAGGCCTACTGAGTTCTAAACAAGAACACTGAGGTACTGGTCTCATCAGTTACCTATTTAGGTAATTCAGCAGTATGCCTGCCTGACACCTCAGGACACCTGATACAAGTTCTTGAGAGAACAAAAGAGCCAGGGAGAAGATTCAACAGGTTAAGGCACTGGCATCCAAGCCTATTGATCTAAATTTGAGCCCTAGGACACACACGATGAAAGAACCAACTACCAAATGTCTTCTCACCTCCACAAGAAACTCTGCTGTACACTAGCATACAAATACCAATAATTAAATGTACTAAATATAAATCATATTTAATTAAAAACAAAAGCAAATAAGAAAAGAGACCACAATTATCCCAGACAGACCTGTGTGATCTATAGGCTTATTTTAATACCCAACTCATGCTCTCAGACTAAAATGAGAAAGACAGTGGGTGATTCTCACACTCTATAGCTGGTGGAGCACTTGGACATTCATTAAGAACACATGCTATACATATCTACACCTCATGAACTCCAATATCTACTACGTAAGCTCAATCATATTTGTGAGCCCGAGGCATCAAGAGTAAAGGAAAGTTCCACCTAAATGTTCATAGGGTAAGGGGATTGCCTCATTACAGAGAAACTATTCCTGTACCACCAAGCTTCTTTCGCCTGATTTCACTCTGGTGAATGAGTGAACTGAACATTCTCTGGCATACTAGAAAGCTCCTCACACCCAGGGTTACCTGTTTCCGTAAGTCCTGAGCCGATCTATGCAGAGGGGGAGGTTGGTGGTTGGCTGGAAGCCCCTTGGCCAAGGAGCCCCCAGAGGAGGTGGCTGTGGGGTGGGCCACTGAAGCCTGCTCCCTTCTGCTATCTGCCCTGTGGTCGGTGTGCTTCTCCTTCCCGGGAGTGGCCTCTTTGTTTTTGTGTTTTTGAGCAGGTTCTTTCTCCCGTGTTGACCTGTTGGAGCCATTGAAAACTAGAAAGGAAGGAGAGGAGAAAATAAAGTTATTACCTTGAATGGAATAACTATACCATTTAACTAATCATTCAAACCTCCTCCAGAGAAATGTCCAGCACCCAAAAAAATCTGAAAGGAAATGAAGCCGATTTTAAAAACCCTTTAGATATATGCTACGAATGATTTCCTATAGCTTAAAAAAAATCTTAATCCATTAAAAAGAATCTCCCGGCCAGAAGTGATTAGTCATAGTGTCTTGTACATAAAATGCTAATAACTAGGAAGCCAAGGCAAAACTACCCAAACTTCAAGACCTTCCTGAGCTACATAGTGAGTTCTGGACCAGCCTGACCTACACTGTACATAGCCCTGGGTGGCCTGAAAAATCACTATGTAGACCATGCTGGTCTCAGAGATCTGCTTCCCACATACTGGAACTAAAATGCAAAAACCCCACCTAAGACTGTCTTTTGTTCTATAACTTAATTAAAAAGATCATCGCAACCATTAGAGTCCCTCACACAGCCAGGGATAGGGATCCCTCTTGCCCGAATCCTTCCCCTTCTTCATACAGGCAGCTAGAGTGGTTGGTAAGCCTTCAATCCTTGTTCTTGCCCTCACAAGGAACCTTTGAAGTTGCAAATATTTCCTTCTTTTTTCCCTTACAACTGGATGTGCGGACTAGGTTGACCTCAAACTCATGTCCACCTCAAAAGCATATGTCATCATGCTCAATTTACATTTTTCAGGTGCTAATTTAAGTTTCTTTGTCTTCATGTTTAAGAAGCTATCCCAATCCAAAAAATTAGAGATTGCTTCATCTCAACCCTCTAGTTTTTTTTCTGCTCACAACTTAGAAACATGGTTAATAAAAATGTTTATGGTATAATACACAGATCTATGAAATGTTAAGATAATGAACATGTTCAATGTCCACAACATATGTAATGACTTTTTGAAAACATTCATTTTAACAGCTCTCCGCGGCACACAATATTTTCAAAATTAAAATACTCTGAATTTTCTTCTAAGCCGTTTTCCTTATTTAATTGTTTAGTACAATTTTGTACAGCACATTTCTCCTATTTGAATTAACTGTAAGCAGCCATCTCAAAGGTTCTTCCAGGACCAGTAATTATATACCTACAACAAATCTCAGACACTGAAATAAAGATGGTGTCTCATAGCTTCTCTGCTACACAAGATGCAGGAGAATGCAGCAGCTATAAGGGCTGCACTTACTCTAAGTGTAAGTAGCTAGCCCCTGTCAGAAGCCATCAATCACACTCCCTCATTTGCAGCCTATGCCTGCCTGAAAGAAATGAAGTGTATCTTCTGTGAGGACTCCTATTTAAATGGGACCAACAATCAAGTACAGAAATCCAGACAATTCTTGACTGGTCACTAATTTCATAGCACAAAAGGTAGCTCCAATATTTTGAATGTGTTTCTTACTTATTTCTTTTTTTTTAAAAAAAAAACACTTTATTTTATTTATTTATTTGCCCTGGTGCCCGCCCGGAACTGGAACTACAGACAGTTGTCAGCTGCCATGTGGGTGCTGGGAATCGAACCCGGGTCCTCTGGAAGAGCAGACAGTGCTCTCAACAGCTGAGCCATCTCTCCAGCCCCTCTTACTTATTTCTAATAAGATAAAGAATTAATAGTACATCCTGGTTTGAAGCACTAGTTTTAAAGCTATTTATTTTAGTTTAAAAGAGGATAAAACTAAGATATTCTCTGCATTTGTGCTAACATAGTAGTAGTAGAGTTCAATTCTTGGCTGTGATATTTATTACTAGACAAGTGACTTGATCTTTGGTTTTCTCGCTTGTAGGCTAGGGATAACACATGTTCCTCCAGGTGGCTACTGAAGATTTAAAGGGGCAATCTCAAGAAACTGCATCACCATATCCTGACCAAGTATGCTCTAGCCTATCTTCCCTTGCAGGTTTAGGGAAGTTGGCCTGAACAAGACCCATCATAACCTATGACCACTGGGGTTCATTAAATCTGCCACATTTACCACTGCCTGCCATGTACCCTCCACCCCTGACCCCACTATACCTTCCACAAGGATCCGGATAAAGCTTACTAGCACAGAACCATTTATCCCCAAATGATACTCAGTTTGGCCCTAGAATCATCTATCCAACACTTCATGTTCTCTTGTAAACAGGAGAGATAGGAGTGCTTATCTCCTACCGCAGTGACAATTCAGGTAAGGGGGGAAAAAGAGTTTGGGGAAATGGGTTAACAGTTTGTGGCACAAAACAATGTTAGGAATTGAGCCAGCAACCAATAGTAAGCCATAGACATATGTCCTCCTAACCTTTAAGCAAAAAGAAAAAAGGTTCTTCACCAGCTGCACAAGCCTCTGGTTCCGATGGAATATACTTGGAGGACTACTACTAATCCTCCTTCCAAGGAAAAGACTGTAAGGCAAAGGCCTGGAACCGGAGTTGAGCCTTGCAATACTCCCTGCAGTGGGGTGGTGAAGGAGGCCAGCACCATCAATCCAGATGAACAAACCAGCTGCTCTACAAACTGCAGCAGTGTGCCTGCTAAGGAGTATTTTAATAAGATGTCCTAGGAAAGAGGAATGAAACAAACTGATTTGCAAACAAAAGATGCTTTTCAAATGAATCTTGCTGTAATGATCCTGCTATTTTATAGAGCAATATACCCCAATGGCAAACATAACCAAAAAGTCACATAGTGTGGTAAATGGGAAGAAAAGGGGAGGGAATGATTGGGAAAAGATGATAAAGCCAAGGACAAGGTATATTTTGTGCTTGACAGCTCATTAATTTTAAGTGTCGTGGGAACCTGCCAGTTTTATTCCTCCAAGTAATTATCTTTTGTCTTAATTTGTAAGATTTTCAAGAAAGGGAGAGAAAGAAAAGGGAAAGAGAGGTTTAAACAAAAACACCTCACATTCTGTGTGTATGACAGAAAGGCATCAATGTGTACAAGTTCACTACAAACTGTCCCCAATTAAAAGAATAATTGGCCTAGTTTCTTTAAGCATCCATCACAGCGAACCTTATTAGGAAACGGTATTGTCCTCAGATACAAATAGCTTTACGTAATGAACAGAGGCTGATATATTGATTTGTATACACTTACTCAGAAAGTTAAATGCTCTATGGACAAGTGTTTTCACACCATAATAAACAAAATCTGTAAATCCTAAGCCTGATATTTTGATTGAAGGTCACTTCATTCTTGAAAGGGAAAGATTTCCTTCCAACTAGGAGTGAAAAAGACACAGGCAAGAGAAGTTTCTTTAGTAATGTCTTTTACTGTAATTATGGGAGAGGTGGAAAGCTACATTTCCATGGGGAAACTCACATTTAAAGCTCCCAGGAGTCCAACATGAAATAGTGCTGGCCATGAGCTCTGTTCACACATTGAGATCTGGACAAGCTTAAGGCAACCTTATGCAGAAATATCTAAAGCTCTTAGATACTCTGGCTTACCAACATATCTGGGCCCCATTCCCTAAAGGACATAGCAGCAGGCTCTCTCATCTGCTTTCTAAGCCTTGCTCAATTGTTTTGCATCCAGCATACAAAGTGTTGTGTGTTCTTCAGAGAAAGACGTTACAAAATTTAACAACAGTGATCATTTTTAAACCTGCAATGGCAAAGATGTGGATTTGATAAAAATCAATTCCTTTCAAAGAAAGCTAATATAATAAAGTGATAGTCTGGCCCTTCACCCTGTCTTGCATAATTACTCTTAACAAACAGGGAAAATGCCAGGAGCGAGTAGTTACTAGACAAATGCAGTAGTAAAGGAAGGGGTCCCTGGCTTTTGACAGAAGTTCTTACACTACTCCCTGTCTCACTTGAGAGCTGGTGTAGATGATCTCAGGGAAACCAGAAGCTCTGTCCAGAAAAATTGCCCTGCATGCAGAAAAACAATAGTCACACAGCAAAAACCTTCAAGACTGAACAAAGATGAGTCATATTACGAAGAGCATTGTCCCTGTTTAACACTACCCTTCAAAATAGAGGGTAAAGAAAGAAAATCATTGTAGAAAAAAAGTTAGGAAGGAATGTACTGTAGAAAGGAAAAGAAATCCACAAGTTTCTGATATCAAACCAGGCATTTCAATGTAAGCTGCATGTTAGTACAAGCTTTCCTGTTTTGAACAAGGCACAGGCTCCATCAACTGAACACCATTAAAACCTTGTTACTGTACAAGGGCTGCACTTGCTTCACTGGAGCCAGTTCAACTTTGAGCTTCTATTGTCTGAAAACAAAGAGATGTTTGCCAACTGGTGCCAATATCTCAGGAGGATTGTTCTGTAGCATATGAGTAGTCTAACCTGGTTTGCCAAAACAGCTCAGTAACAACTCATCCAGACTTACAGCATGAAGAGTAGGAAGGGCAGCTCAAGGTCTTTTGTGCATTGAGAGCCACCATGCTAAACTCACCAGTCAGAACCTTCAACACTCTGAGCAACTAGCACAAGCATCTTAAGTTCTACTGGCTTGCTGTGTCTGCAAAACCAGACCAGGATTCTGCCTCACTGTTATTTTGAGAGAGAAAACTGTGTTGTGGTTAGGTTTGGATTATCCATCCTCACACAACAGACAAGATCATACTATAAAGCTCTGACTGGCCAGGAACTAGCAACAATACTGCCCTAGCCTCTCATTTACTTAGATTACAGGCATGAGGTAATCACGCCAATGTACAAGAATTAAAATTAAAGTATAGCATTTTGAAGCCATCTTAATTTCCATCCTTCTAGGTGGGAAAAAAACACATTCTCTAAAGTCAAAATATAGTTGCCAATAATCTATTATGGGAATACAACATGAGTAAGGTAATAACGTAAAATAAACTTGGATTTATTTACCATTTACATATATTTGTTAAAAATGTGATCAGTAACTCGTGATACTAAATTTTAATGGCTGTTAATAACTTTGTTAATGTGTTGGGGCAACAAAAAGACCATAAATCAAGATGGTTTGTCCCTGCAAAATGGCCACCTGATCCTCTTTGCCCTAAATAGAACACTGATAACATTAGGCCCTAGACTGGCCAGTTATCTCAAGGTATCTTCTTCCCCCCATACCAGAAGGACCATGGAAGAACAGTTTGAAGAACAGATCCCCATACTTCCTGCAAGAAAATGGGGCAGACGATGCATTGTTCACATAAGGGTGAAGCATTAACTTGTAAAGAATAGACGAATAGTGGTTTTGCATTTTGGGCGATTGTGAAACTTGCATTCAGAACACACTATGTTCTGAAAGGGCAACATCATCTGAAGTAAATGATAAGAATTCTGGCTCACTTTGAACTTGAATCAACAATCACAACACACTAGAAAAAGACCATGAAATGTGGGGCATACTCTATTAACAAGGATGATTGCACAAAGTATAACAGTAAAGGAATATTACCATCTTCAGAATAAAAATGCAAAAGTTGGGGGGGAAGGGGTTGAAAATGTAGAATAATAAAATACAGAGACAGACAGACAGACAGGGCCATGATTCCAACAGATCAAGCTACAAAATCAAGGAAGTGGGATACTACAAAAAAGGTTCCAGATATATATATATATATATATATATATATATATATATATATAGAGAGAGAGAGAGAGAGAGAGAGAGATATGTATGTAGAATTAGTCTCAAAGCCTTGAACTATACACATTCATGCATGTGTTCGGAAAACTTGTGCAAATTATTGGTTTCTGGCCATCATAAAACATGCCCCCAGTGTGAATCCAAAAGCAATTAAATAATTCCAGAGTCCAGTGGCATGCTGTTTAAAAAGACGGAGAAATATCCCTCTTCAGAAAAAAAGAATAATCTTTCCTTTTCCTTCCAATTTCTTCTAAAGAAAATAAGAAAAAAACAAAAAACAAAACATACAAAAAAAAAAAAAAAAAAAAAAAAAAAAAAAAAAAAAAAAAAAAAAAAAAAAAAAAAAAAAAAAAAAAAAAAAAAAAAAACCACATGAGTAATTTAACTAATAAATTTTCACCAAAAAAATTCTGCATTAGGTTACAAAAGTCACTCCAAATTCAATAAATCCTCATCTACTCCAGTTATCTACTAACGATAAAGAGAGCAATTAAAAACACTTTTCAATATAAAAAATCCAAGCTTAGTATGTTTAGCAGTTTATGATTGTGTAAGATGTTAAAATAGAAGTCCTGAAGTGACTATTTATTATTATAACCATTTAGCTGAAACTCAAGGTTACTGTCCAAGTCTTTCCCGAGTGTGTATTTTTTAATCAATAAATGACTTTCCATTTAGATGGTGCTAATTATAAAAAAAAATGGTGGACCTGTGATATGTTTTGAGAAATGAGCTTCTATCAGGAGACACTTGGATCTGTGGGATTTTAGTGCTCAGGCTATTAATCTAAGAATGCTACCTAACACACTCATGCCCAAGAAAATGGTACAGAATATGGTCACAATGAGATTCTTCTTTCCTGCCAGTTACCAAAAGACAAGGTACCCTGGCACCATGGCATGAGACACCGTCTTTTTTTTTTTTTAAAAAAAAAAAAAAAGGGTAAGTCAGGAAGTAAAAGTAAGTTTCTGGGTTTCCTGACTTGTCTCAGCACTATTATAGAATATAGAGAGCTGAATACGAATCTGACAACAGAAAAATGCCTGTCTCAACAAAATCGTGGAAGGAAGGCAGGCAGGCAGAGGAATCATCTGGTTCTCTCTCTCCTTCTCTCTCCTTCTCTCTCCTCTCTCTCTCCTCTCTCTCTCTCTCTCTCTCTCTCTCTCTCTCTCTCTCTCTCTCTCTCTCTCGAAGTTAAGGAACTGAGGTAGGAACAGATGCAGAGACATATCTCACTTAAATGTAATAATGCAGAATCATCAACCTATTCAATAGAGTGGTAAAACCTGGCCTAATGACAGGGATACCAAAGAGGGCAGCCGGGGGAAGAGTGCTATGGAAAGCTAGTCAAATTTAGAGCTCAACAGAAGTTCTCAGAGAAGAACATTTTATAGAATCTGAAAAGGACTACCTCTGAAATCCAATATTATTATTGGATTAATAATATTATTAATATTGAACATCTATCTCAAACATCTCAACAAACTTCAGGCCCAGTGAAAAGTACACAAAAGGTTATTTTAACCAATCATAAACAGATAGTAGCACCTGAATAAGACAGAAAAACAACAATGTAGTTCAAGAAATGAATCAGATAGTAAGCAGTATGCTAAACAAAATATAATCACTTCTATCCAGGGTAGAATACTCTGATTAATAATTTTCCTCTTAAAACTAAACTCTGCTCTTAACTTCTAATTTGAATGATTTCCTCTTAGTTCCACATTTAAAATAATCAAGCTTCTTATTCTTTATATTAAAATAAGTCCTTGTACCTATCAGGGTATATGTAAGTCTTCTCCCCTTCACTCACAATCTCACTAGTATATGCTCTGAGATAGGTGGGCAACAGGCTATCATCCCAGAAAGCATGAGATACTCAATCACCTAGCCTGTTCACACCCTCAGAATTCATCCATGCATTTGAACATGAATGTCGTCTGAAAGGTAGCTCTCTCAATCAAGTTTCTATGATGAGACCTAGAAGAAGAGATCAGTGGGTAAAAACACTTGCTATTCTATGGTACCCACATGCAGTAGAAGCCACAGAAAGGTAGATGGATAGACCTGATTCCAGTTTTCCTCTGACCTACATTCATGTGTGATATAACAATAAAAAATGTCAAAGATTACTGATGATTATAGCTACAAGTTAACAAACCTTTTTTCATCAACATGTAAATTTAGCTACAACTTTGTTCACATCCCTAATTAAATGGCTGAATAGTTATATGAACAAGTGTATGCATGTATCTCTTCCTGTACAAACACTTCTTGCATGCACACACATATTCAAACATATGAAAAAATTAACAGTTCAATGTGCTATCTGTTTGAGGCGATGGGGGCTAAAATCTGTTTCTACAAAACCCTACACCAGAACCATCCTCATACAGCTTAACTTTGTTGCATCAAGAAGTACTACTGAATGAGAGGCCATATACCACTTGTCATCATGCAGAAAACAGTGTTTTTCTCAATGCTGTTTAAGGATATGTGGGTGCATTTATAGCCTCCTAGCCTTTGGTCTATGAAATGCAATTCAATATTCAAATCATTTCCTTTTAGAAAATCCTCCTCCATCAAAGCTACTTACAGATTTCAAAGCACAATTCAAAAACAGTTACTTCTAGTAAAAGTCACTATAATAAATGTGCATTTTGAAAGTCATATAATAGTTTACTATATACACCTGAAGAAATCAAAATAAATGTTGATCACAAAACTTTTTGCATCTTGTTGACCATCATTATTCAATGTTTCCTCTTCTGGCCCATTATCTGTAGTTCCTAAGACAATTATAATCATTTCCATAGAACATCTTTATTTTTTAGCTCGAAACTTTTGGGTTATACTAAGTTCTTTGTTCATAAAGAGTATGGTATTTTAAGTACCTTGAAGAAATCTAGTTGATAACTAGATTGACACCCTTCAAAATTTTTTCTGAACTCTCATCCAAAGTCTGGCTTATTACTGCTCTTCATTCGGCCTCAATGGTGGACCTACCATGTCCGTTGTGTACATGTTTATGGGTTTTTCCTTTCCTGGGGGTGGACTGGCACGAAGATGAAGCATTGTTGTTGGCGGTTTTGACATCTTCTGTCTCGTCATCTTCCTCTTCGACATCCTCCTCATCCTGAGAGCTTCCAAAATATACCATACTGCTGGGCAATGCAGGAGAACCTGGTGGGAATAAGACATATAGTTCATCAACACCAATCTTTTTTTTTGATTTTCCTTCCTGAGACAGGGTTTCTCTGTGTCTTTTACAAGGTCATTCACTTATTATCTTAATATAAGAACTGCATATAGATTCCCCCTTCATCTTAAATATTTTCAAACTACTCTAGTTATAATAAAATGTGGAATTATTAAAATAAATTCCTTGCACTACAGAGATAGCTCAGAAATTAAGAGCATTGGCTACTCTTCCAGAATCTGGGTTCACTTCCCAGAAGGAAGCTCAGGATTGTCAGGACTGTCAGTATTTGCAGTTCCAAAGGTTTGAGTTCCATCTTCTGTCCTCCACAGATATCAAGTGTCCTGCACAGACATGTATGCAGGATGTATACATATACACACATAAAATAAATTCCAGTAAAACACAAATAAAAGTGTGGGATTACAAACTAAGTTATCTATTCAAAGAATGTTGCCAACTTTGCAATGAAAACAGCTGTTAACCCCATAGAAGGTTGCTTCTTCCTTATCAAGCAAAGCTAATCAATAGGGCATCTAAATTATTACTATACTGCTTGAAACCAGTGGCTATAAAAAATCCTTAGATAACAGGTATAGTAAACCTACGTGAGTTTGGAGACAGAACAACCTAGCCTTCAAAGAGAGTTCCAGGACAACCAGAACTGTTAAAGGGAGAAACAGTGTGTGGTAGTTGGGAGTGGGAGGAGGGGAGAACAAAAGGAAGAAGTAACCGCCACCCCAACCCGGATTCTCTCTTTATTAAAAATCACCAAGTATCAGCAACAAGTGATTTAAAGTCTTTCTTTTATCCAGTGTTCCTATGCATGTTCCAAAAGCAAATCTCAAACTTCCTCCAGAACTGAAAAGTACAATGCCTAAGAGCATGTGATGTTCTTAGAAATGATACATGTTTGATTTCCAGCATAAATATGGTGGCTCACAATGGTGTTTAACTCCAGTTTAGAGGGATCTAAATACCTCTTTTGGCCTCCAAGAACACCAGGCATGCAAATGGCGCACAGACATGCAGGAAGAGAAGTCACTCATATGCACAAATAAAAGTAAACAGAAATTACTGTCTAATGTAGAAAACACATGCCCTTCCTCTTTTGTTTGTTTGCAATCATTCCTAACAACAACCAAAGGCCACAAAACACAGAGGCTGGAGGAAAAATTCTAGGCAAGCATGGGCTACACAAAACTTTTTTTTTTTTGGTTGGGAGGAGGAGTGAGGAGTTCCGAGGGATTCCAATTAAGTTATTTGAATTAACTTTTGGAATAATAACTCTAAGATGATTTAATTTTGCAATCAAACAACACCAGAGGTATACAGGCTACAAAGCTATTCCATTCTTGCACCTTTGATCAATGTCGTTTAGAATCAAGTTCTTGACATGAGGAAGGTTGTAAAACCTGAAGCTAGCTTTGGAAAGTTATTTTATTTGTCCAACAAGAATAAAGAAGTGACATTAAGAACTAGAAAATCCCCTGCCTGGTTGCAATGGTGCATGCTTTTAATAATCCCAGAACTTGGGGGACAGGGGTAGGTTGATCTCAGTGAGTTGAAGGCCAGCCTGGTCTACAAAGCGAGTTCCAGGGCAGCTAGGGCTGTTACACAGAGAAAACTTGTCATTAAATAAAATAAACACACACACACACACACACACACACAAAAAAAAAAAAAAAAAAAAAAAAAAAAAAAAAAAAAAAAAAAAAAAAAAAAAAAAAAAAAAAAAAAACAACACCACACAACTCCTGGGTATTTTTGTAAGGACCAACGTCACTTCAAGTTGAGGATACATTAATCTTGAACACCCTTTCAAGCACAACAATGTTCCTTGTCTTGAGCTGGATGGATATAATCTGCCTTTCAGGTACCTTCCTAAAATAGGATGCTACCACTCCAGACCTACAAGTTAAATTGAAGGGAGTATAGTATCTCTTATTCCATCTCATTATCCAGCTAATAATATCCAGAAGATAGCAGAGTAACAACCTAAAATATCCAATAGCTAAAAGGGATCTCTGAAGCTATGAGTTACAGAAAAGTGCTCACTTTCACAATTGCCTAAATCAAAGTCTGGTTATCTGACCTACAGGTAAAAGTTTAGAGGAGAAATCTACTAGAAACAAAACAAGATAAATGGGTTTCACAAATTCTCAATCCAGGCATGAGCTACCTATACCACAGCTGCTGACGGAAATTATTTCACACTCTTCAGCACAAAGAAAGAGACAAGCAGGTATATTCTGTCAGAGAATACTCAGATGAGTATTTAGAATCTATCAAGAAAAAAGAATGTTTCCTTTTTTTCCCATTATAAACACTTTATAATTGATCCTGGCACCCAAAAAAAAAAAAAAAAATCAGTTTCATACATTGAAATTTTACTAAGGAAAATTCACTCTTCCAAATGTGAAATGGGTCAACCTTTTGAAAATTCTGAACTCACTGAAGCCTAAAATTCAAGAAAAATGAAGACTGATCTGGAACAAAGGTGATTCTCAACTATGAAAGCGGACAGCTGGAGAGGGTGGGGAGAGCCAGTCCTTCTCATGGCAGGATTCAAGCCTATGGAAAGCTATAGTGATGCTAAGGGGAAAGAGAGGCATAGGGGAGCCATTCTCTTCTGGTTAGGATTATGAGGAAGCCTTCTTTCAGATGGTAACTAGAGAGAGGTGCTAATTTAGCACTCAGAATTATGTCCATTCTCCTTCATAAGCACTCATTTGAAATAATCAATGAAGGTTAATGGTTTTTGGAGAATTAAAAGGGTGTGTGTGGTGATGATGGGATTTTTCTGTGGAACAAGGAAGTGGTTCTTATTCAATAGCTATAAATAGTATTCTATTATAGTATTCTATTAAAATTACAGGCACATTTTTCTCTACTGATTATTCAAGTGCATTAGCAAATATGTAAAAATAGAAGAGAAGGGAGAAGAGAGGTGGGAGAGCAACCAAGGTCTTTGGATCAGATAGAATCAGTACAGAATACAGCAAAAACTGTATTTCATTACTTTTCAAAATTAGCTGGCAATGACTCCACAATATTTACTTAAGTGCAAATGAAATGTTTTCATCTGGACAAAAATCAAACTGTGGTATGTTACAACCATAACAGAAATCATTTAATCCAAAAGTGTGCTTTTTCTAATCTGGGCTTTGGTTTCCATAAAGTGGGATTCTTCTCTGTGACTTATGTACATAGATCATCCCTCCCTTGCCATTATTTTCCTCTTCTTCAATCAATTCCTTTTTTTTTTTTTGTTTGTTTGTCTTTAAAATACATTTATTAACCAATGTTTACATAGTAAATAAAATCTATATATTGCTAGTCAGAGCAGCTTACAAAATGCCACAATGCATCATAGAACTGGACAGCCATGATGGGCACTTAAAATGTGCACAGTGGCTTAACTCAACACCTTGATATAGCTTTATGATTGAAGAAAATTTTAATGACTCCTAAAACAATCAATTGTAATTTTACCTAAAACTTTACAAAATCAGGCCACAATCTATTTTTAATTTTTTTTTTAAACACACAGTTTTCACATTGTAGTAACTTAAAAATGTCCAGCCTATTGACAATTCTTAATCCTAACAAGCAAACCTAGCTCTGCTGTGTTTTCAAAGGGCCCTAAAGGGCTTCCTTTGTACACAGTCATTGAGATGAAGACTAAAGGACTGAATTGACCCAATTAACATGGATGCACACTGAGTTGGCATTTCTATGGTTCCAGATGAAACAGCAGGAGTAACTACAGATATTACTCTATGAATAAAATGACACTGATGCCAGACTCTGTTCCACACTGTTCAAGTTTTACATAAACTCATAAAGATGAAGGTCCCTTAAAAGAACATAAGGCAAATACCACAGTATTCAATCTCTGGTCCTTCCAGGTCAGCTTTTACAACATCCCTTCTCTGCAAACATACTATGCCATATGCATATCTTCCACATCATTCCTTTTATTTAAAATAATTTTTGCTTATATTTGTAGCAATGCTGAACTGCAGTTCTATAGAAAAAAAAATTGTATCAATATAAAAGGTGTTCAAGTTATATGAAATGCCAAGTATGTGTATGTATGTGTGATGGGCTAGGGGAAAAAAGAGCTTTATCCAAAAGAAAACTCATCTCATAATGAGAAGAGAACCACTAAAACCAGGGCAGCCACCTGGCACGAGAAGTGAGTTTGTCTTACCTTCCTGGAGAGCAGACCTGGTTAGAGGCCAACGCTGGCCTGAAGACTGGCCAAACCTCAGAGTCAAGGTCACAGGGCAATTATAAAAGAAATCATCCTCTGTTTAAAAATTTCATTACTAGCTAAGAAACTATCCTAGCAAACAAATTACTAGCAGAGACACTAGAAGAATACAGAACATCAGGCAAGCTTGACTTGGGGAAGTAGAAGGCAGGCAGGGTAGACACAGAATCCAACAAAGCAGATTGAATTCTACTTTGATAGTTCTATGCTCAGAAATTAAGATGAAATATCTCACAAAAGTGACCTTAAAACCCATGTGTACCTATCTTCCTCCTCAAAGACTATTTTCCCATTTTCCTTAAGAAAGTTTGCTACTAGCAACCACCATGCTCATCACAACTGGGTGATTAACTCTTTTCTTGCAGGCAATTACTTCTCATTATATACCAGCCTTCTGCTCAATATTCAAGGCCAGTGATGTAACAATGTGTACCTTCCAGGTAGGGACAGTCAAACATATATAAAACTACATATAAAACTCCACTGGTGGGCTGTCTACCTAAACAGTATCTGAGAATCCTTTTTAGACTACTCAGATATCAATCTAATCCTCTGACCTCTCTGGTACCTCTGTAAACTCGGTGTTCAGGTGGCTGCCTCTAAGGCAGTCACTACATCCCACTTCATACCCTCTAGCTTTAGTTTAATCCCTATCAACTTTGAAGACAAAAACCACAATGGCCACTTTAATAAATGAGTGAACAGGTTCAATGGGTCATAAATCAACAATCCAGGATCCAAGCACCCTTTTAGAGGGAGAGCTGGCCTCACCCCTTGCCAGCCTCAGGCTGCTGTGGCCTGGACAATATAGAGTCAGCCCCATGCCTCAACTGTTGATGTAGTTCCCCTCCCATACCTGCAAGACTCACTTTTCTCTGGGCAGAGCTGGGAGGCTGCACTGTGACAGCCTCAGTCATAAAATAAACTGTTTGCTATGTATGTTTCATGAGTCCCCTTTGGGAATATCCCTTGTTTGCAGTGCCCCATAAAAAGAAAAATGTAAATAAGATAATCATTTAACCTGCCATTGCTCTGCTGCATTAAGCTCTTCTAAATCTCTTAATAAGTATGGTCAGAACAAAGAGAGGAAGACAAAACTCATTAAGAATAATGAGACTGGTGACAGGAAGGAAATACAGCAATTGTACTGAGTTGCTGCTCACAGCTTAAACACAAGGCTCTCTTCCACATGTGTACCCTCAGAAGATAGTAATTATGCCTCTGGCAACACATGTGCTCCCCTTCAAAGCAGCTATTTAAAGATAAACACACTGCAGTCCAACATTTCAGGTATTGCTCCCTTAAGAAGTTCTGGGGTGTGGCATTAAGTAGGAGGAACAGGACCTGCTAGTTTGGCTGACAGTCTCCCAGTGCACTGAAGCTTACCAAGCCAAATCACTAGGTACTACAGCAATCCTATACTGATAGCATCTCAAGCCACAAGGTTTTTGTTTATACTTAAGGGAATTTAAGAGAGTTGTTTGGCTCTAGTGCCATCATTGGTGGATACAAGCAAGGATTTAAAGAATGCTAATCATTTGTCTTTCCTGTGCCCTATCACTTAAGTCTCTTCAATATTCCAAACTACTATGGAAAATACCTGAAACCTGAGGAAATAACTCTTTGGCCAAAAATATCCCTTCCATGCATTTGATTTATTCCAGACTTTCCTATTAAAAGAAAAAGCTAACAAACATTGGGGGCTGGAAACATAGCTAGGTACTTCCTGTCCTCCCAGACCAATTTTGTGTATGCCACCCATATCAGGTAGATCATACAACCTCTAACTATATTTTCAGAGAATAGACAAGGGTGTCTATCCTTTGAGGGTACCTGACTGTGTGCAGAGCACACAGGCACACACTCTACAGAAGGAGAAGTGGAAATTTTTTAACCTACCTACCTACCTACCTACCTATCTATCTGCCTTGGTGTTTGCCTAGAACTGGAGCTACGGACAGTTATGAGCTGCCTTCTGGGTGTTGGAATTGAACCCCGGTGCTCTGGAAGAGCAGTCAGTGCTCTTAACCACTGAGCCATCTCTCTAGCCCCAAGAAGTGGAAATTTTAAATTAAAAAAAAAAAAAATTTAAAAAAGCAATTTCTCTCCTACTGTCATCTAAGGGTGACCGATTACATTCTTCAACAAGCTGACTAGAAACACTGAGTTTTCCAAAATGTTGACTACCTGGAAATGCTGCAGATCTCATAGCTATTGATAACAGAAACACCACAATGGTATTAGAGTTAGGTATTAGATTAGACAAATTACATGATTTACACAAAAGATATAGTTATCTTCAACATAAAAAACTGCAAGAATAAGAAACATTTTACTATAATAAAAACTGTCATGACAACTTTTTGTTGACTTAAAACTCAAATTCAAATTATGGGTAAAGTAGCACATTGTAGGGATTATCTACACAGCCCTTAAACACTTCAAAATACAAGTTTTCCCTATAAAATACCAATTGGGCCCACTAAGAATCCAGAACAGGCAAGGTACAACATGTATCCTCTAGGGTTTATGCAGTCAGACAAGGAAAACTTATGAAAAATCTAAACAAGACTATGAAAGTTCAGGTAACTCTTACTTTTAATAGCTCAGATCTAAAACCTGTAAAAAAAAAAAAATAGAAAAGGGATATAATAAAAATATACATGGTACAACAGCTAAGAGAAAGCAAAGTGTTTTTGTTGCCTGGTTCATTATGTAGAAGAATGAATACACTCATTGTACCAGGCTTCACTTACTTAGAGCTTTGCTGGAAAGGTGACTGGCTTCTTCTTGTGTCTGAATACTAAATTCTCAAAGCATGCTTGGTAAAATTTTAACCAGGTGCTATGACATGCCTGTCCCTAGCCACTCAAACAATTTCACATACACAAAAACATGGTACATACAGACACACAGAAAAATAAGCCAAACAAAAGGTCAATGACAAGAAATGAATCGTGCCACACATCTTAAATCCAGAACTCAGAAGGTGAAGGCAGACAGAACTCTGAATTTGAGGCCAGACTCATATACAGAGAGAGAGCAGCAAGGGCTACATAGTGAGAGTCTATCTCTTTTTTTTTTTTAACTTTATTTATTCATTTGCCTTGGTGTTTGCCTGGAACTGGAACTACAGACAGTTGTTAGCTGCCATGTGGGTGCTGGGAATCGAACCCAGGTCCTCTGGAAGAGCAGACGGTGCTCTTAACCGCTGAGCCATCTCTCCAGCCCCGTGAGAGTCTATCTTTAAAAAGCAATAAAAACTTGTCCTCAAATTAAACAGGGAGATGAGATGTGAAGGAAGCACAGTGACAACATTGGCACCACAAGCTTACCTCGAAGGCAGAGAAAGGTAAGAAAGTCTTCTGTTTTAGGCTTCCTTTTAGAGAGGTCAGAAATTTGAGTAGCTGGCGGGGGTAGCAAAGGCTCCACTATCTTCACTGGAGTTGTGCTGGGACTATTCGGCTGAGATTGAGCAAACTTCCTTTGTGCTTGAAGCCTGGGCCTGTAACAGCAAAAGAAAACTAAATTAGGGCAGGAGAAGATAGCTCAAAGGTTAAGAGCTTTCTAGTTCTTCTAGAGATCCTAAATTCAATTCCCAGCAACCACATAGTGGCTCACAACCATCTATAATGAGATCTGGCCCCCTCTTCTGTATACTGTATACATGATAGATAGATAGATAGATAGATAGATAGATAGATAGATAGATAGATAGATAGATAAAAAAGAAAACTAAATTAAGCAGAGACTGGAGGATACAGTCCAATATGAAGCAATAAAATCATGATACAGGAGATAAGAAAAGAATCAAGCAAACTCTTAGGAATTAAGGCTCTACATATCTCTAAATCTGCACCATAAAGTTTATGTACACTATAAATGTGTATAACACAAAGATAGCCTCAACTCCATAGAGACTGTCTTAAAAACAAGAAAAATGTTTAATCACAAGGAATCAGTGGCTCTAATTATTTCAGACCACACCAAGAACAGCACTCTGGGCTCCCATACTTCACAAGTACACACATAATTACTTCACCTATATCTGTTTCAAATGAACTAGTGTAACCCATCTCTAACATCCTGAATTTAGTCATAGCTCAAGAATATTTATAGATCAGTTGCAGAGTGAACTTTATTTTAGCAGGCAGTAAGGGCCAGCCAGTGAGATACCTCAGTGGGTAAAAGTACTTATTACCAAGTCTAATTCCCAGGACTCGGAAACTATCCTCTGATTTATATACATCCTCACTGGTATGTATATGAAGGTGCATGACTGTGGGCATGCATAAATTAAAACTCTGTAAAGAATCCCAAGAAAAGCTCAGGATAGTATTTCTACCTGGGAATTGGGATAAATGCTCAGAGATTGTTGGGTGTTTTAGGGGGTGTTAATAAGCTCCCCCTGCCTGTATAGAAAAACAAGTAGAGTGAAAAAGAGTGTGTGTGTGTGTGTGTGTGTGTGTGTGTGTGTGTGTGTGTGTGTGCGCGCGCGCACGCACACGCACACAGAAAGGGCAAGAATTCTATTTGGTCTTATAATAAAAACGCGGAAGCAGATTGGGGGAAAGAGAGATTTGAAAGCTGAACCACTTCCCTCCCTACTCTGACCAGGTATCTCACTTCCTGGATCAACTTTCCTAGAGCTCAGATTAAAGGTGTGTACCACCACCACCTACCTATGTTCTCTTTGAATTCATAGACTTAGGGACTTATCTCTGCCCCCCAGGTAATAGGATTAAAGGCATGGGTCACCATTCCCAGATCTTCCCAGCTTGGCTTGTGGGCGGCTCTGTCCTCTGATATTCCAGACTATTTTTATTAAATATATCACCACAGAATCCAGCTTCAGGTCTGAAACTGACCAGGTTTTTACCAGCCCCTTCTTTCCCAGGAGAAAAGCTAAGAGTAACTCTCAGAGGAGCCAAGATGCGAAGAAGGTAGAAAGGTATTAGTGTCACTATCTCCAACCCCCCCCCCCCAAAAAAAAGATATTCTTGGAGGACCCTAGTTAGTCTTGAGATTACTGGAAAATAAATTTTTGATAGAGAAGTAAGAAAAATTCGAGCTGAGACGTCACTTCAGAGATTTAGTCATCCTTTAAAATGCAATGCAGAAGACAAGACCAGGAGAACACCACATTGCTAGCATAGGTACACAACTCTTCACTCCATTTTAGGAGGCAGTTAAGCATGTGAAGGTAGGCAAGCATAATAAAATGAATGTTCTTAGGAGATATAGGAGACTGTCAAATGCACAGATCCAGGAACCACTAAGGAGGGAGAGCACAAGGCTCTGCTCCAGGTGAAGAAGGTGCTGGTCAACCCACTGAAACTGCATCCAAAAGGTGTACCAAAGATTGGTTCTACCAAGAATTATCTAAGAATATCTCACATGGTCACTACTGTCATCATAACTAGAAGTAACTAAGCCATGTGGCTAGTCATTATCACCAGCACTCAACAAGAAAGCCAGGTAAAGTATGGGTATGACTCTTTTGGTACTATAGCCACACAACCACCAACAGACAGTATGTTAGGCAAAGGAAGAGATCCCTGGCATAAACCACACAAGCTGACATGACAGCCCTACTACTTAAAGTGGGCATCACTGGTACTTCTTGATAAAGCCACATGAAATTTAGGGAAGAGATAATTTCTCCCTTCCCATTCCTGAAATCACATGCAACACACTTATTTCAAATTCCCCACTTATTTGGCATTAGGCATTAAGAATATCTGGGGGGGGGGGCACACACCACGAACTAACCGGGCTCGGTCTAATTCAATGACCTCTGTCTCAAAAAGTAGAGCGTAGTGATCATAAACATCTGAATTTGACTTGTGGACCACACACATACCCCCCATCTATTTCTAGGGCAGTATGTACTGCAGCAAAATACCCAATCCTATGTTGACTGAATTCCACTGAAATTTCTAAGTCTCCAAACCAAAGTATATGCATGCAACAAGGGAAGGGAAACCATATAGTTCAGCCCATGCAGAGCTGGTACCTTGTTAAGATATGTGCATACCAAACATTTTATTAAATCAATTTTCCAATATTAAACTTATAAGTGGGTAAATCCAATTATTTAGATTACATCCCAAATCTAAGCAAAGGGTAAGGAAGGCAGGAGGAGGAGGTCTGTTCAATCAAAAATGAGAAACAGCACCTGGCAAATGCAAAATGACCAGCATGGCTTCGCTCTTTGTGGCAGTATGGGAGCTGGCACTGACACTTTGCCAACATGCTGAAAAGCCTATTCAAATAGGAAAAAATTCCTGTGTTTCCATCCTCAAAATAATTACCCACTCTCTTCTACCTCTACACATACACACACACTACAAACCTGGCAGCTACTCAGAGAAACAAGAATGTTCTCGTGTGTGAACTAGAGATTTGGGGAACAGGGGATATTATCTACCAGGGCAAGCTGCCCAGCAAATTCAAATGCTAGTGCAGTGGCAGGCAAAACACACAGGATAGCTACAAAAGTCCTTTGTAGTATAGAAAATATAAACGCATTCTCACATGAATTCAGAGGCCAGCAAATACCACCTTACCGCCACTGTGCAACAATAGCCATAGATAATATTCCCAAGATTTAAACAGCAACTGAGAATATAACACAATGACAGGAGAAGTCATTTGGCTCTAAAAAAAAGTTTTGCTTCACCGAATCTTTTTGCTTTGCAGTATTTGAGAACTAGCCATACTGATTCACAGCCCTTTTTTTAATGGGGGGGGGGGTGTAATAGACATATTACATATAAAAATAAAATACTTTATGAAAAACACAGGATAATAAATATTTATAGCCCTTAAAATAATTAAATTATATAAAGGGCTATTATTCAGAGCGAAAATTTGCTATAGCCCGATTTGCCTTAGGAAACTTACTGTTGTGAATTCCTTCCCAAAGAGAGTCCTTAAAAGATCTGGTCCAGAAGGCACCAGGAAAAGCCACAACTTTGGCTTTAATTCAACTAACTTTGTTTTCATCAATGTGAGCCTTGGTTTTCTCAAAGTTTTAAAAATAAGCCAAGCACTGCAGCTCGTGCCTGTCATCCCAGTACTAAGGAACTGGTACAGGACTGTGAGCTCAAGAGTAGTTTTGGTTACATGCCAAAGACCCTGTCTCCAAACACACTTAAAAAATAATAACGTAAAACAATCATGACAACAGGGGGGCAAATTAGGTTCTATTTCTAAGCAAAGCCTCTACAATAAAACAAGGGGTAATTAGGTAGATAATCCCCTGAATAGGTGTGATTCCAATATCTACCAAGTTCTAACTGAGAAGAACTGATCATTTACCAGTGGGCAATGGCAGCAATGGCTGAAGCTGGCTGCCAGGTGACAGAAAAAAATGATAAAACAGGGTTATGCCCAGCTTTAAAACAGAATAATAAAAGCATAGCACTCTAGAAAGCTGTGGAGTCAGAAAACAATGTACAATTCTTAAACGTCTAAAATGATGGTTAAAATACCAATATTCTCCTGAGAACTTATTAAGTCTACTTATAAATGCCTTGCCTCCTTAGGAACACTCTCTAACCACTTTTATAAATACATGAGAGACAGCAGAAAAAGATCCTTCATTTTACTTAGGAAGAAATAAGAGAAAATAATGCCAACAGTTAGAAACAAATACATAAAATCTAATATAACTTAAAATTAAACATTTACTGGTACACAAAATTTCAGGTATGGTGATAGCAGCATGCAGTTTAAAGTGACATGTAAAATAATGACTATACCCTGAAATGTCAAATGCCTGGAATCACAAATGTCACTAATAATGGAGGGAAAAAATGTGAAACTGAGTTTTTTTGGGTTCTAGAAAGCAACTAAGCCAAGAGATAAAAATCATTAATAGCTGGCAAAGTAGTTAACACCTTTTTTGTTAGTCATTAATGGCACAGATGATGTCACCTAGGGTATCAACTTCTGTCAGTTTTTGTGTATCCTCTGGGCAAAGTTGCATATCCCAACCAAAAGTGCAAAACCTCTTTATCAAGGATCCAACTTCAAAGCCAGCACCAACTTACAAACATTCTTCTCAACAAATCTAAAGATTTTATAAAAGTCCCAAGAAAACTAGCTTTATCTTAAGGGAGAAAAGAGCAAATAAGGATAAGAGTCAAAAGAACAACACATGGAAGGGTATTCAGAGCCTAGACAGGGTCTACTATTATTACAGTAGGTACAAGGTGTTAGCAAATTACCCAAAGTACACGGTTTTAAAAGCCTAGCTGTGCCAGTTAAAATGTTCACTTGCCTCTCTACTCACACTTGAAGTGGGATTGCCAATGTAGTTTTAAAAATATCATTTCAGCAAAACCCTAGCTAGTTTTTCAATTTTAGGTTACTTTACTTACTCAAAACCCAACTGCAAGCTGCCAAAATTCCCCTGGCAGTCATCTCCTGGCAAAGAGAATAGCTAGGAAAGAGAGGGAATGAATGACCTTGTTTGAAGAGAAAAGGGGAGGAGAGGGGAGGAAAAGGGAAGGGAGGGATTATATATAGTATTTCCACACAACTTAGTTCATTCATTCATTCATTCTTTTTTGTTAATAGAGTCCTAAAAGCCTAAATGAAAAGTCAATTAGGGTTAACATTCACAATGATGTAATAGGTTGAAATTCTGAAGTCCAGTAAAGGGGCTAGGTAGATCAATGATAAAGTGGGGCAGGAAGAAGCCTAGACCTCCACCTCAGCACTGCAAAAACAGAACTGTGCATACACATCTAAATGAAAAGGAAATGTCGCTGGCAACACTAACTAGCACCACTGCAAGCAGAACAGGCCAACACTTCTTTCATACTCTTCCAGAAGTTCACCTTAAAAGAAATTGCGAGGGGGCCCACCCAGGGGAAGAAAGGGGTGTATGTAACAGAAAACACATTTCAAACATTTTTGTTACCTACTCAAAATGCTGTTTGTAGGCTGTCCACAAAGCACTAACAGATGTCAATTGTGCCTTTAGACTCTGCTAATAAAGAACTGTGAATCACATAAGCATTTCCGGCTTCTGGTAAATTTTTAGGACCTTTAATAACATCTAATGCCAAAAAATGCTGTTGCTTACAAAAAGCAGGAATTTGAACACAGACATATTTTCTCACCCACAAATTCTATTACAACCCAAGGTATCAACTAGTATTGAAAATAATAGAGACTATCACAAGAACCTTTTCCTCTTTTTTTGCATGCATGTATGTCAGGTGTACACATGAACCACATGCACATATGTAGAGGCCAAAAATGGTTATTAAATCTCCCTGAAACTGGGGATTTAATAAACAGTTGTCAGCTGCCATGTGAGTGCTGGGAACCAAACCTGGGTAAACTGGAAAAGTAGTAAGTGCTCTCAACTGTTGAGTCTTCTCTTTAGACCATACAGAGCTTTTTTGGATATAAAAAAACATAGCCTATGTATAGCTGAAATGCATAACACTGTTAGAGGTGATTATAAAACCAAGAAAAGCGGCGGCAGCAGGGCAGCTATGTTACACAGAGCCAATAAAAAATCTTAAAGAAATAATCCAAAAGAATTTTGGGATTTTGATGACAGTTGTTTGTAGACAATTACAAAGGTTTATTTTTCAGGCTAAGTACCAAGTCCCAAATGCCAAAGTATCTAGGAACAAAATACCTGTAAGTAATCAGCAACCAAATGCTATTCTTTTCTATTCTTCTACTTCCATGTCAGAAGATACTTACCATTCATGACACCTCTTACTACATTTGTAAACTGAATCTGAGTTGCATGAAAAATGTGATTGTAAATGAAGAAACTGTCACAACTCACACATTTAAGCAATCCTTCTCAAACTCCATAAGGGATGTGTGCTTTATCTAGAGCACGGGACATTCTCCCACTAAGTAATGGAGTTCTCCAAATACAGCAAACCCAGCATCCATAGAACCATGTCACTGGCAGCTGAAACACAATTCTAAGAGACATCAGTTGCATAGGCATTTAAATAAAAACCAAAGAAAATGGCAGTATTTGAAAATATAGGCAACATGGAGAGGTAGTGTGAAAAATGAACTTCCATTTTGAGAATGGCCAAAATTTCAATAGCTTTTAGTTCTTGCTAAGGTCTAGGGTTACATACATGTCCACACTTTAAGGTCAGAAAACAAAAACCTAATGCCATTATTATTAGAAGAAACCAAACTGTGAGATAGGCTTTGTAGTGTGGGGCAGGACAGGGATCCGATTGGGTACCCTACTCATCTTCATCTACCAGCCCCCCAGTCTGACTTTGCATTACAGGACTTCTACCTGATTCTATGTTTGTAGACTACAGCTATACCTCCTCTGTCCCCCACACAACACAGAGGCATTCCAAGATACCCAGTGGATGCCAGAAGCCAGGGATTATGCTAAACCTTATGAAAACTGCAGTGTTCTGTTTTCTCCTTATATTTCAACAAGGTCAGTATACTAAGTGTTTCTTTCCTTTAGTCATGACTAATCAACATCATCTTCAAACTGCCACACCACCACTAGTCATTATAAAGCAAAATAAGAATTACTAGAACACAGCCCTTGCAATTTACAGCCGAGGTGACAGTAATTAATGAACAGGTAGTATATATGCATAGCTAAAATGGATAACAGGTTGGTACTAACAGAAAAACACTGGCAGCCTATACACTATATGGAATAA
The DNA here is from genome assembly GCA_004025045.1 of Sigmodon hispidus. NCBI lineage: Eukaryota > Metazoa > Chordata > Mammalia > Rodentia > Cricetidae > Sigmodon > Sigmodon hispidus. Next base: position 147,471 of record PVIH01000986.1, on the reverse strand, counting down.
AAACAGCATTTAAAACTTGTGAATTGTGGCTGGAGAGATGAGATGGTTCAGCAGTTAGAACTTGTGAATTGTGAAACTGTAGAATTTCCATTATTACTTGAGGTCAGAAACAACTGAGATTTCAAAAAAACTACCATAGACACAAAGGTCATATCTATGGACAGCGCCAGAACAACCATGCATGGTTTCACTGCTAGGTCGGGTCTGGTTAAGAATGTTTTCTGACTAGAATTCACATCAGAAAATGAAAAACAGATGAAAACAAATAAATTGCCATCCTATGTCACACAAATGTTACCTCAGCCATTGTAACATCAAGCATCTGCTGTTGTGATCATGATGCCTTAAAACTCACTTCCAGAGAGTTTTATCTATGCTGAGACTATAAAGTAGTGGCTCCAGCAAATGACAACAAACCAGAGGGACCAGAGTGTGACAAAAGCATGGCAAGCCCTACTTTTTATCAGTGAAGTCACTGCTGTCCTGAGCACTAACACTGACATAATTTCTGGCCTTTATTACAGAAACATATGCAAAAGACCAAATTCTTAGGCAGGGCTTAAGATAAAACACATCCATGACTGAAGACCTGAGAGACTTTCTATTCGGTCCAGTTCTTAATTCATCTCTACTTCAGGCCATTCCCTTGTATGCAGACGTGAAACAGTAAAAACATAAAGCCAGTCTTCCTCTGTGCATCTTAAACTTCCAAGAAAGGCTGTAGCTCTAAAAGATAACTGAGGTCCCTCAACAGAAGACCAGTCATTTGACTCTGCGTACACACTCAGAGAAAGGAAGACATCTTTCATTCGAGCCTAAATCACAGTTTTAATGAGTCCTTCCAAGCAAGGGTAAAAACTTGTGAGGCTTCCTTCCTATAACCACTATCCCTCAGCAGCTCTGTCTTCCCTAATGCAACAACTACTACAAATCTGAATAAACTACTCAAATGAAGATGAAAAGAATATTATAGGGAAAATACGCTTTGTAGCTCTTTTCAAACTATCCTGCACAAGGCAAGGTGTGTCAGAAAAGAAGGGACAGTATTTCCTAGGAAGTAGAGGGGGAAGGGCCTGAAAGTGGGGATCAAGAGAAAAACAATACAATATGGAATTGTCAAATATTGGAAAGAATGATGAGCAATCCTAGAAATGACTATATCCTTCTATACTATGCAAGTCCCTGACTGACACTAAGTACATTTTTTTCTTACTGCTGGCCTCAGCGTAATTCTTCTGCCAGCAAAATCATCAAGGTAGAATCTTGCTTACAGAGATAGAAGTGGGGTTTAGGGGAAGCTTAATTACTCTTCTCATTCTACAAGCCTAAACATGCCCTAATGTCTTTTATTTAGAAGGCATCATTTATAGCTGTGGAAACAACAGGCTGCCAATCCCCTTACATCCCTAGTTTATCAGTCTTGGGAAGTATGGTAACAGTTCCATCCTCAATAATTTGTAACTGAGCCTACTGATAGGTCATTTACAGGTGGGCAGTTAAAAGCTCTCAGACAGTGGCTAAGATACTAATGCTAGTATTCTCTAAGATCTGCAAAAAGGCCTTCCCCAACAGAGATGAAGAATAACACTGAGAAAAAAGAACGGCATCCTTCAAGTTTTGGGGGGATTTTTAAGATTTATAGTATGCTGTATGTGCACACATAATCCCAACATTGGGAAGGCAAAGGCAGGAGATGTTTCAGGCCAGCCTGGTTTACAAAGTGAGTTTCAGGCCAGTCAGGGATATATGAGACCTTGGCTCAAAATAACTTTAAAATTCTTGCTGAAAATATGATTCTAGGTTTGGGGATTAAAATTTTTGTTACAGACCCAGCAAAAAGTTAAAAATTAAAAAGAAAAAACCTCAGTGATTAAAAATTAAAAGCTGGGGCTGGAGAGATGGCTCAGTGGTTAAGAGCACTGACTGCTCTTCCAGAGGACCGGGGTTCAATTCCCAGCACCCACATGGCAGCTCACAACTGTCTGTAGTTCCAGTTCCAGGCAAACACCAAGGCAAATAAATAAATAAAAGGTTTAAAAAAAAAATTAAAAGTTTTTTAAAATTTGTTTTTCCATTAAAAAAAAATCCTCCCAATATTGTATAAACATATTCTATTAGAAAGACAACTTCCTACAAGGCCTTTCCCTTAGTGTAACTTAGGGAGCATGGTACCCAAAGCATGAGTGCTGGCTTCAGAAGTTATTCTTGTGGGAGGGCCTATAAAGGCAAGTGATGGCTTGTTTTGGAGGTTTCCTTGTTGTTTTGTTTTGAGACAGTCTCACTATTTAGCCAAGGCTGGCCCCTAGGCATTCCATTCTCTTCAGCCTCCCAACCAGCGCCTGGGATTTCATTGTGTGCCACTATGCCTAGACTCTGAATTTTCATTTTGGTACAGCTGACAGAAAGAATTTCAGAAGATTTAAAATATAGTTATATAACGAATTTTGGAAATATAGCTTTTAGATAAATGGGAAGGGGATAATATATATATAATCCAATCATTCTACAAGCTGAATTTGAAACCAGACAGCAGCAGAATGGGAGGGTTTTTTTTTAAAAAAAAAAAAAAAAGACATTGTAGGAAATAAACAACAGAAACACCTCCAGACTTAAGCATGAAGCCTTCTAGTTCATGAATTGCAACCTAATTTAATCATATCATGACAACATAAACGAGCCAAGGCTTTGTAAGTAAGCAGCCACTCTACTGCCAGCTCTATCTTAAAAGAAAATCAATGTAGGAACCCACTGGCCACAAGGAGTCTTTCCAGAATTAAAGTTACCATGCTGTTCCCTACCTTGCCTTCTAAAAGGTCCTTCTTAAAATATAATGTATCCCTGAAGTTCTTGGCTTCTGGATAGGCCTAGTCAGGAAGGGCTGATACAATTAATCTGGGTTATCCCAGGGTTTCTAGTGCTGAGTTTATTCTAGTTAGAACTCATTGGTGGTTTGATTACAAAATGTTTTTTTTAGTCCCAACAATCCTCTATGTTATCTGCCCAGTTTAAGCAAGGAGGGGTCAAACTGAGTTACAGCACATTGTAGCTTCCAGCCATATATTCTCTGCTTTTAGCTGTGCAAAGTATGACAGTCCTCAGCCAGGAATTAACATTGTCATGAACTTTACACCCTAAGTTCCTCATTATGATGGACTGTGGCCATCAACCAAAATAAACCCTACTTCATTTCTGGCTGGAATTTTGTCACAACAGGAAAATAACCAACAAAACTCAAACATTTTTGCTAAGAAACAAAAGAAAATCCTGTCTACCAGCTCAGGAATGATGATATCTAAGAGGGACAGACTGTAGGATCACATTCTATTATAAAGAGAGCACATTATAATTAAATGTGAAAACATAAGACAGTAAATATTACAAGGAAGTTCACACAAAAGTTACCCAAAATATAATCCACATTCCCTGACCTGAAGAGAGTTGCAGTGATTCTACCAACATTATACTTCTCTACTGTAGTGGGTACAAAAAGCTACTTTGTGTAGCTAACTAAAATGTGATGCTTCTAAAGACGAGAGACTACGCAAACTAACAGTAAAAAGCAAAGAAATGAAAGAGGAAAACATAAGTGGGGAAACAGAATAGAAAGCTACAATCGAGAGCTACAAAGAGAATTCAAACCCCAAACAAATCTGATCTTGATTTCCTTAGACCCGTAAAGGGGGCTAAAGACAGACAAGGGCTAGACAGTTATCTAGACAGCTCCTAGGTTTGATTTCTGGAAGCCAAATGAAGAAAATGAAGCCCGGTAAGTTGTCCTTAGTTATCTATGTGCATGTATATGCATTTGGGTAGGAATACACATTAATTTGTTTTCAGCATTCAAGGCTCCTCAGCCACAACCCAAACCCAGAAATGTAATCCCTTAAAAGAAAAATTTAACCTAGCATCCTTAAAGAGTAGATATGATTTCTGAGAACTTATAAAAATAATCTAAAATAAAACCTTGAGCTATATCTGAAGACACCTCAAGCAGGGCTGGATTGTTGGGTGCCATTGTCACAAGCTATTTTGTGGACCAGGACGCAAATACAGATTATAGAAATTGATAATTAAAATGCTAGCCACTGGAGACATATTCTCTGATGGGGTAGCAATCTAGCCAGGCTCGCAGGCAACTCTGAAACTGTTGCTTCCATCTGTAATTTCTTGTGCAATAACAGCTATTACCCCATTAGCATGCATTTTCATGTAATGTGTATATGTAATCTCATAAATGCACCTCAATCTTATGGGCATCCCCATATCCGTGGATGGTCAGAATGATTACCTTTCATTAACTGTACAATCTTGATGTATAGAAACTATAGGACGTACTTCATAACTAGATCTATTGTCCTATGAGACTGTAGACACGTAAAGCCTGGTCTGTTCCTTTGCTCAGAGTAACACAAGAAAAATAACAATCTCCTCAGTTTAACACAAACTGCACACATTTAGCTCATTTTTAACTCAAACAAAAGTTCAAATTTGACTAAAATCCTTTGTAAATAGATTGTGAGTTTAAAACATTAGAGTTAAGCCAAAGTCAGAGTCAGGAGTGTCTTACCAAAGTTACACAAAACACCCTAAGGAAAAAAAAAAAAAAAAAACATGCCAATTCTTCACTTGCCAAGTCTGCTGACAATAAACTTATATCACAAAGTTGTTACTGAGCACTGTGCTTCCACCCACACCCCAATCTGGTCAGTTTTAATCCTGGAACCTTGAATCATTGTGTTGCCATGGTAAATGGTCCTGCCCTTTCATTGCTTGCCTAGGAATGTGCTTTTGAGCAGTAAGAGGTAGGTCCAGTCATTTTTTTACTGTTACAAGCTTCCTGGAAGAAAAAAAAAGGTTGTAGGCTAGTCAAAGAAGCTTAAAAGAATTAGAAATTAGAAAAGGAAAAGAGAACTAGAGCTAAGAAATTATAAACAGTTAGTATAGTGGAATGCTGGTGTTATCCAAGAAAGTGCTAATGACCTTGGCGAATCCTAGTGACCTCAAAAGATCCAGCCACTGATGATTGATGGAAACCTGGGAACATGGGCCTTGTTTTATTCCTGCTTTCTTTGGGAAGAGGCTGAACGTTCCGAATCTCCTAGAATCATACTGTACCTATGAGTCTTTGCTCAACCCTCTAATAAACATTAATCCTTATATAATATACTGTATTTGAGTAATTCTGGCCATAAATTAGTGCAAGAGAATTAGAATTGAGGCAGGGGAACAAACTGACATACATTGAAAAAGCACGGTATGAGTTTTTTCAATCCTTTAGGTTTTCCTAGGTTGTACCACCTCTTTTCGTGTCATGAAAGGCTGGCACTTAAAGACTTCTATAAACATAATTCCTTCATCTCATACATGCACACAGACACACTTCTACAAACATATATACATTCAGAAGAAAGAAGTAACCATCTATCAAAAAATAAGTGGGTAAAATGAAAGCTGGGGTGAGTTAAAAACCCAGCAAAAGCAAAATTGAAGGACAAGTAGTAACTTAATTTTTGAATAGCAGCACTTGTCTGGGGGCAAGAGAGACGGCATAGCAATTAAGAGCACTAACTACCCTTCCAGAAGATCAGGGGTCCAATTACCAGAACCCACATGGCACCCCACAACTGTCTGTAACTCCAGGACCCAACACCCTCATACAGACATACATAGGGGCGAATCACCAGTAAGATAATATTGGGGGGAGCACTTTGTGTGAAAGTTGAAGGACCTTAGTTCTGATGCCTAGAACATATGTACAAAGCTGGGCACAATAGCACATGTCTATAACCACAGCAACAAGAGGCCAAGTCTCAGAGGAGACCTCAAGGACCAATAAAGCTAATCTCCAACACCGTTTGGGGGGGGGGGCGGCGCAGCGGTGGCTCTGACTCACCATTTTCTAAGATAAGAGAGAGACAGCTAACTTTTTTTTTTTGGGGGGGGCGCACTAAAACCAAAGACAACTTGTAGAAATAAAACCTAAAAGTCCAAGACAGTATAGTATGAGTTGCATACCAAGACTCCTTTTCAAATACAAATATTAGTTAAATAAAATAAAAATCTTGCTGAAATATTTAATCATTAACCAGTATTCTAGAGGGAAAACTACAAAGTCCAAGAGAAAACGAGAGAGAGAGAGAGAGAGAGAGAGAGAGAGAGAGAGAGAGAGAGAGAGAGAGAATAAATACACCAGAAAATTGCTGAGTGATGCTATGTCCTTGCTGGCTCTCAGGATAGAATGTTAAGAAACATAGCTATGGATCTCAATCTTCCTGAAGTTTCCAGAGAGATCAAAAAACAGAAGCTGGAAAAAATATCCATACCTCACTTATTCAGAACACTAAGCCATGACAAAACACTATTAAAAACAACATAAAAAGTCATCTATCAAAACAGATAATTTAGTGATTCAGGGAATCATATAGTGGAATCTTAAAGCCCTTAGAGGCAGATGAATTGGGTTTGTTTCCATTAGTACTCAGAGGAGGAAAAAGCCTCTGTTGTCCTGACAACACTTCATAGCTACTTGAATTCAAGTCAAGACACAGCAAAGCTGGCCTTTCCTGCTCCTGGAAGAAAAACTTTCAAGTATTTCACCCTATCATGTCCTCTGGGGAGGACTCATTAACCGTTTTGTGCAGTTGTCAATGAGAAGATATCCCATCTCTTTGCAGCACCAAAAACTAAAACCAACAAAACTTCCCTCTCTCTCTCCTCTCCCTCTCTCTCTCTTCTCCCCCTCCCCCACCCCATCTATTTCTACTTGGGATGCTAAGGAGCTCAGCACAGGGACTGAGGGCTTGGTCTGTCATAAACAACTCATCTAAGTAGACAATATGATTTCTTGGATTGCTTTTGTATCTTCTCATTTAAAAACTATTCCTAGGAGCCTACCGGGTATATGTGCTTTTCTTGCACTTCTTTGTTGTGTACTTAGTATTCACAAAGCACATACATTTTTGATGGCAAAAATACAGTATATACCAGGGAAGTTTTTGTCTTGTTTGTTTCTAAGGCACGGTTTCTCTGTGTAACAGCCCTGGCTGTTCTGGAACTTGCTTTGTAGACTAGACTAGCCTACAAAGAAGATGCAAGAGGAAAAAAAGGTAATGCCATGTGGCAGAGTGTAGATTAATATAAATGGGTTGACTCTAACAAGCTTCAGCTTTGGACAAGCATTCATAATTAATATTAAGCCTATTTGTGGTTATTTGGGAGCAGCCAATGGGGCAGAGAGAAACTCTGCCTACAAGAGGGCTCAAAAATACAAAGCAGATTTTAACATAGGCATAACCCTGGGCTCACAATGGGGCTGAGTGAACCATAGATCCTAGTTGGCTAAGAAGAGTTTGTAGGAATTGGGCAGTGGGTCAAGCTCACTTTCCTGGCCTAATGTCCCCCAAAACCACCACTATCACCTGTACTACCACTAAAAAGCAACAGGACCGACTTTTAACAATTCTGGATCAACGATCCTTAAAAAAACCTAAGCAGTACAACAACGTTCCTGGGGTTCACACCCAAACTGATTCCAACCATTTTAGGTTTATAATTTTAATTGACCCAGTGTTTACATAACTCTTTAGAATAAGAGATTATATAGCATTCCAATGTATATATAAACAAATTGGCATAATTGTCTCTCCATCTGCCCTAAGACACAATTTCTTTTGAGTCAAATGTTCCTCAGGCTGGCCTTGAACTTTTAATTGTCCTGCCTTCCTCTTCCCAAGTACTAAGATAACAGGCATGTCCAACCATAGCTCAGATTCAAATTTAAGTTTTTACTTCATTTATGTGTATGAATGATGTGGGTCTTTCTGCATGCTGTGAATGTCATGGGATAATAAAGGAACTGTCTTGGCCTATAGCAGGCATTTTAGAAGTAGGCAAAAATCAGAGCATAGATGGGGAAAGAGGGTGGAGTCACCGAGACACCATCCAGCCCCCTCCCCCAAGAATAAACATGCAAAAGTAACACAGGTGAGCCATGGGCCACATGGCAAGACAGATTAATAGAAATGGGTTGAATTATGAAGCAGGATCTAGCAAGCAATATGCCTGAGCCATACAAGCAGAAAGTAAATAATATAAGCATCTGAGTCATTTTGGGGGGCCTAAGCAATGGTGAGCAGGTCCGAATTGTGGAACTATGCCAGGCCAGAAACTCATTCTACATATGGGGAGAGGGGAAACCAGAGACCAAAGACAGCATTAGTGGAACTGCAGTTACATACAGTTGTAACAACATATAACAGTTATATGGTGCAGTTTCTTTGTCATTCATTCTAGGGTAAAATTTTTCATTAAAATAGCTGCCTTGGTTTCCCTGTGCTCACTCAATAGTTCTCCTTCATTGGATATAAGTGGAGTGGAGTGGATTCTTTGATCTGATATTGCACTGTCTATCTAGCGCAAATAGAGCTAGAGTCTCCGGGAAAAGTTACCATAACAGCTCTAGTAAGCCCAATTAATTAGATCAGAATAAAAGATGCATCAGCAATAAGAGTCAAAAGAGAAATCATAGCAAAGGCAATTCAGAGCCTTATAAACAGAAGAAGTAATGAATTTAAAAGAGGCCACATCACACAAAATCATTTTCATAAAGAAAAGGCACACCGATGCCCTACCAAGAACTAATACCTGTTAAAATGAATGCAAACTTGTTGTGTAGAGGCAGAACAAATTTATAATTTTATCCTATAGAAAAAACATGGCTCTGAAAATATGTATTTAGAAACATATTGGAAATATAGTATCAAGTAGAAGAACAAAGTACAAGGTAACAAGTAGACCAGATACTAACAATAACCACAAAGAACCCAAGATAAACCTGACATCATAGAAAACTAGATAAGTGATCATTTACCAAGAATAATAAAAAAAAATAATAATAAAATAAAAATAAAAGCCTAAACTAGAAATCAGACTGGAATAAATCCTCCAGAAGTCCGCCATCTACAGGTAAGTAGGCACTAATGAAAATTCATGCCCCCTCAAGGACTGTGTGAGTCTACTAACACCCTGAGCATTCTGCAAGCACAAATGGACTGTTTACACATACATTTAAAACTCTGCCATCATTAGTAGGAACTTGTGTTTTTCCTTTAAAATGTGCATGCTATGTTTTAAATCTACATAAAAACAGCTTCATGAATAACAGTATAGTATTAAACTTTACAGAAACTTCTTCAAAAAATAAACTCAGGCGGGGTGGTGGTGGTAGACACCTTTAATCCCAAAGGCAGGCAATCTTACAAGACCACACAGGGTGTACAAAGCACAATAAAAAAATAAATTCGAAATAAAATTAGGTCATGGGGGTGCACACCTTCAATTCCAACCTCATGGAGGCAAAGGTAGCAGAAAAAGCATTGTGGGTTTGAGAGGAAAAGGCAGACCAACTCTCTGGGCACCTGGACAAATATTAAAATTGTTTCTGGATCCTAAAAGCAACATTGAAGGAAACTAGGTAAGTGAAAGAAGAAAATTCCACCTTATGTTAGTGTGATAGGGGACCAATGGGACCATCAGGAAGATAGTAAATTAGTTCTCTAAATAACACTAAGTAAAGATGGCTGCAGCAAAGTCCTGGCCTCATGCTTTAAGGAGGATTGACACTGCTGTGAAACTGGATAGGAAAGAAACTTACTATGTTATGTCTACTTAGACGTATTCTAGGAGTGAAATTAAAAGTGCATGGTCCACCTTAGAGTCTGGGAGAATACAGTGTTAAAAACTCAGAGGTGGAACAGAACAAAAGACCAGCACCTTACTACATACATTTTTTCTTCTTGTACTTTTTGTAGCTACTCTTAGAATGTGTTTATTCTCAAAATACAAATACTTGTCACACAACAGAAACTAACAGGCACTGGAGATACAAAGATAAACAAGGATTATCCCATCTATCCAGGAGTTAAGAGCCACACTCTGAAAGCCTGCTCAGGCTTTCAAGGGACACAGTCATGTCCACAACCTTCCTTTCACAAACACAGGAATGAAGCGAAACACTGGTGATAACTATTTAAATCAACCATGGGAAATGAGCTTTAAACTATCAAGACAAGTGTATTAAGAAAATCTATGAAGACTCTACTCCACAAAACAAAGTCAATGGGCCTAAATCAAAGGAGAAAATATATAAAAACACCACACCAAAAACAGTCATGTCTTGCTGTGGGACTATTCTCTTCTACACTGTAAATATTTGCCAATAGTATTGGTTTAATAAACACTGACTGGTCAGTAATTAGGCAGGAGAATTCTGGGAAGAGAAAAGGCAGCGTGCGCTAGCTAGACACAGAGAAAGCAAGATGAGAATGCTGGAATGAGCAAAAAGGCACTACACCACATTACTAAACATTACTAAACAGGAGAATTTAAACCTAAGAACTATACTAGTTCAGCAATTACTATTAAGCCTGGCCTAGCAGGACAGAAACCTGACTACAATGCCTAGTATTTATCATAAAGATTGGGGGCTAGGAGAGAGTTGCACAAACTATTCTATCTCCTCTTTAAATTTCAAATGACAGAAACAAGCCAAACACTACTGGAAAAAGTCATGCTGGTTGCTCCTTTCCCTTGTGGGAGGGAAATAGCATCAACGAACACTATCTCAGTCTGAATAATGAATTGCACCACTAGTAACTGAACTTAGCAGCCATGTAAAGTACTAACTAGCATCACATAATATTCTATAAGCACAAAAAAAAGAGGGGAGGGGTGTCTAATAACCCTGACATGGGTACACCAATGTGATTCACAAGTGACATTTACAGCTGTCACCTCCTTCATAATCCTAGTTAACTCCAAACCCTTACAAAATATATTTAATGTCTTTTGTCTAAATGTGAATCTGTTCAATCTAAATTTCAACATAGAAGATTTGGAGGTTGATGAAGCATCCCAAGATGGCCAATTTATTCAGAGATGTCAGGGTGATGTTTAGATTTGTCCACTGAGAGTATGTGAAGAAGAACAAATGCATCAGATATTAGATCATGTTTAAAAGGACAATAAAAGAGAAGACAAAAAGAAACTAGTACCCAGCAGTCTCCACGGAAACCACAAAGCATATACTAGACCTCAATTTGCATGTGAGATAGAATTGATATCCCTGTGATCTGATCTTTGAAGTAATAAAAAGCAAATGGCCTCAGCAATAGAACTGCTTCAGAATTTCTGATAATTTTCCTTAAATAAACCAAAGTAATATAACTCTGTGTTTACTTGGAAATGCATACTTAATCCTATAAGAAAATTATAGGGTTAAATATGCATCTCTATACGTGACCAAATATTTGTGATGAGCAATAACTAATAACTAAATAAAAAGACTATTGCTGTTAGTATGTTTGTTAACCTTGCACCCTGTACCATCCAATGTTTAAGGTGTGCATAAACAAGAACCTTGTGATAAACTAGAGGCATCTCTAGACATGTAGCAAAAAGGAAATTTTCTATCTAGTACAAAGAAAACCAGTTTTGTTAAATTTAAAAAAAAAATCTAGAAATGTGCTGGCTTAGCTTTTGCTCTATAAACCAAGGTGGCCTACAATTCTAGACCCTCCTACCTTAGTCTCTTGAGGTTGGCAATACAGGGTTATTGCACCATGTGAGCACATATTTTTTCTCTTTAAGATATATATACACCATGTTTAAAAATGAAAAATTAAAACTGGGCATGATGGAACACACCTGTAATCCCAGTTAATTTGGGAGAATATAGTAGGAGAATTTCCAGTTCAAAATTAAATCTCTAGACCTTCAGCTTGGCTCACCTGAGTTCAATTTCTCTTGGAAGGAGAGAAGCTATCCTCTGACTTACTACCTAAGAACTCTGTTGCTTATAAACACACATGCACATACAAGGACAGCAAATAAAATATTTTAAAAAGGAATTCAGATCCAGGAAAGATGTCTCAGGGAATAATAGCACTTAATCCCACAAAACTAACAACCCAAGTTAGTTCTCTGGAGCCTTTGTAAAGGTAAGAAGACAGAACTAAAATCACAGAATTGTCCAATGCCCTTCATAGTCACATGGAAACATTGCCCCTTCTTATTGATAATTTTTAAAAATATACCTAAAATAAATAAATTATAAGAAAGAGATGAGAACTCTGTCTAGGATCTGGTTCGCCCTGTAGATAAAAAGATCTATATTCATTCAAATAGTAGTGTACTACCTCTGAGAACATCTTGGCCTAGGTGAAACTGCTGATTGATGATAGCAGAAGCATTCCAGCAGTCCCTTGACAGGTATGGAGCCATGTTATTTTAATGCCAAAAGCTAGCTAAGCTACTGTGGTTCAAGACTGTCCAGCTGGACCTGTCTTGTTTGTTTCAGCCCCTGACTTTGTCAGTCTGTAATTTCATGTTCCTGGTAAAGATATCCATGGGTGTAGAGGAAACCTTGCTTTAATTACAGATAATTTTCTAATCCCAGGATTAGAATCTCCCCCACAGAACAGTATATTTTACTATGACCTGACTTTATCTTCTCCCACAAACTTCCCTGCCTCAAATGCTTACTAAATAGCTGGAGTAAACAATAGTTACATTCAGCCTCTTCCAACCTTCTGTGGAAGCCAGTCAGGAAATTGCAATTGTAAGACCATCTTAAAGGATGAGCCTGAAGAGCAGTCAATAATGAGTTAATGGTGATCAGGATCACACCCATATCAGGACTGTTTAAATGATTGATGAGCTCATCCTTACACCTCACTCACTTTAGAGGAATCCTTAGGCAAGCAGTTCTTAACCCCTATGGAAGTTTTATAACAGATTAACATTACTACTCTTTATACTTACCACATTTGTTACAGCAGCAAGATTACAGCTATATAGTAACAAGGAAATAATTTTGTGATTAGGGGGTCATCACAACATGAGGAACTATATTAAATGGTCCCAGCATTAGGAAGCTTGAGAACCAATGGGCTAGGGTGATAGTAGTAGAGGTAAAACTGGGAAGGGTGGAATAACAGAAATCTCCTCAAGGTGGAGAACCCTGAGAGAACGAGTAAAATTCCACCCAAGGTCAGAGAACCTGCAAAGAGCCAGTCCCATCACTTCCCAGCCATGGCCCCAAAAAAAAAAACACAAAGGACTAAGGTCCACAGGCCCCAGATTTTTCACCCAGGAAAAGATGCAGGCATTCAGCCAAAGTAAAGCACAGAGGCTCTTATTATTTCTACTTATAATTATTAACATAATATTTAATATGTACTTATAATTATTATTGTTATCTTTATATATGAGTAACAACCTTTTGCTTTGGCTGGCAGCATAAGATACAGAGAGGGCTTACATTCCATGTATCATACAGTAAGTGTCACAAATAAAACTCCAAACACATGGCTGCCCATGTTTAGTCACCAGACACAGTAACTAATCCCATAGTGCTTCACCAACAAATTGTATTCATCACACATCCCATTTACTGCTGGGGGGGGGGGCGGGGCGGGTAATGGAAGAGGTCAGGCCGGGGACAGGACTTCTCTTAAGAGTCCTAGCTATATTTAAACTTCCTTTGTAAACCAAGTTGACTTCGAAATCCAAGAGCCAACTTTCGTAAAAGTGTGCACTCCAACATCTGGCTAATGAGTAGCAAATCTTATTAAAATTAATAATAATAGTTTCAGAGGTTTATTCCATTATCATCATGTTGAGAAGCATGGCAGCAGGCAGACATGGTACTGGAGAAGTCATTGAGAGCTACATTGTGGTCCACAGAGGGGAAAGGAGGGGTGATAGGGAGACAGAACGCAGAGGGGGAGAGGGAAAGAGAGAAGTAGAAAAAAAGAGATTGAGTGAGAGAGGCAGGCAGACAGACAGACAGGCAGGGCCTGGCATGGACTTTTGGAACTTCAAAGACCCCATCCAGTGACTTCCTCCAGTATGGCTATATCTCCTAAAACTTCTTATCTTATCAAAAAGTTCCTGTCTCCAATGATGAAGCATTGAAAAGTTATACAGTAGTGTACATGATTTGAAAGGACCACAGAAAGTCAGGACACCAAAGTGTGCTCAGTGAGCATGGGTGGAATTCACCCATGGCTCAGTTCCTAAAAGAATGGCTTTCCCTTTTGATTTTTTGTTTTGTTTTTGGCCAGAGAAAGTATTGTCAAGAATAGAGCCTATATTTGACACATGATTTGAAAAGTTACGTGTAAAGTAGGGGTAACAAAATTATTACAGGTGTTTCCAAAGAATTAAATGGCCTTATTAACTAGCAACCATATCATCTTGTGAGTGAAAAACCTCTTTTAGACAGTTTTGTAACTTCAAAGACATAAGCATTTCTAATACTCATATGCTTTATTGTGGTATGATTTATTACTTATAACCCAAACACATTAACACTGAAATATTATTTCTCATTAAATTAAATGAAAATCTGATGTTTAGGCTATGAAAAAGGGCCAACACTAAAGTTTTTATCTGCTTGTTCAGTGATTGTCACTCACAAAAAAGGAACACATGTTTTAGTTAATACAGAATCAGGATTTACTTTCTGTATGTATATAAGAACTAAAAGCCAACAGGAGACAACAATACCTGCTTAGTAGAAATGAGCATACAACTGTGTGGTGCATGGACATGTGTGAAACTATGGGTAGACACTTGGCAAGCTCCTAGGTATTCTAGTGGGTCTGCCTCCACAATAGCAATGGGATTACAGATGTTTGCTACTACATTAATCTTTTATATGTATCCTTAGAATTTGAACTCCAGAATTATTTATTCAATCCCAACTTATTCATTTTTTAAAATATTTATTATTTTTATTTTATGTGAATTGGTGTTTTTTGGCTGCATGTCTAACTGTGTAAGGGTGTCAGATCTTGGAATTGCAGACAGTTGTTAGCTTCCAGTGGATGCTGGGAATTGAACTCAGGTCCTTCAGAAGAACAATCAGTGCTCCTAACTGATAAGCCATCTCTCCAACCAATACTTATTCATTTTTTTAAAAGGAAATTTCCAGATTTACAAGAGAGGAAAAACTCAGGGCCTGGCAAAATCTCCAAGCTGAGAATGAATTCCAGGACAGGCAGGCTAAGACTCTTGTTTGTCCTCACCTACCCCACCAGCATCATTAATCATTTTAAAGTAACAAGTGAGATAAAGACAACTTCCAACACACTGATATCCATGTATACTCAGGTTTACAACTCGAGAAGGAAAGAAAAACTTGTGTGTGTGTGTGTATGTGTTGTGGGGAGGGAGAAGTGCTACCAATATGGCTGTGGGGATTCAAACCCAGGTCCTCTGCAAAACAAGTTCTGTCTACTATTGAGCCATCATCTCTCTAGCAACCCTAAAAAAATTAATTTAGTAATTTACTAAGAGATATTTGACAAGAACAGAAAAGATGAGTAACACTAAGATGTTTCTGTGTTCTGCTGTCCTATAAAATCATATTAAATAACTGCTTTTCACTCAGCTGCCAGAGCACACAAAAGAAGACAGCATCACTGTCATCCTGACCTCCTGACGCTGGGCTGGGCAAGACAGTTAGTCACATTTACAGTAGGCATATTGGCTTTTATATAGCCAGAAATTCAAAATGGAAGGTGAAGGCAGCGGACAGAGGCATGGGCACCACCCATGCTAGAGAGCACAGACAATGAAATGCAATATATTTACTGAAGAGACTGCTTTACTTTCTCTCCAGCTTTCAGATCTAGGGACAGTTCCCATTACAAATGTAGAAAGAGACTCCTTATGAACTACAGAAACAGGTTCATCACTGACTGAGTACTGACAGACATCTCTTATGTTCACACTCACTATACTAACAATCAATAGCAATTTAAGACAGTGATGAAAGTGAGAGATAATGACAGAAGTCAATGGACCATATGCTATTACATATAATATAAGCACATGACTAACTTCCTTTTCCTTAATTTTTCAGTCTTCCTCATTAAAGATAAGACATCTAAATTGATTCTAAAGTATAATTATAATGTAAGATGAATCAACCAGGAAGCTCAAACCATGAGAATTTTTAAATATTATAGTAATAAAGTAAAATATCAAATGCAAACTTAAAAATAAATTTTGAAGGTGGGTGAACAATAAGACATAAAACAAGGTGCATACCAGCAAAGAGATTGTTTTTTTAAAAAGCAATTAAAACTGTTAAGTAAAATCACTGCCACTAATCTTGAAACAGCTACAGTCCTTACTGAACTATAAGCTATACAGGAAAATCACTTAGATATCACACTGTTATGTTTGAAGAACTGATTCTACAGTTTGGTTAAAACCAGATACAACATTAAGATTATACATAGTAATTTCTAGTTTCGTGAGAAGAACAATACCTTTCAATAATTCCACATTAAGTAAGTCTATGGTAATTTTGGGGGAAAAAAATCTCTCTTCACAATTGGAAAAAATATATCTAACATATATTTCAGAACATCTGTAAGAATAAACATGATTAACTCTGGTCAGCTCTTCTGGCAGAAACAAATTTCATTCAGGGTTTTATCCAGGCCATAACATTGTTCTTAAGTATTCCTACTAGTACTTAGAAAGTCTTAGTTCTGACTCTTCTAACACTTATTCCTATGTGGTGAACATTAGCAAACAAATGTGCAATCCCAGTATCATGAATTCACTAATACATTCAGCCTTGGTTACTAACCTTTTCCTCGATGGCCCTTCTTCAAAGTCTGAAGAACTAACATCGTTGCTAGTAGAGGACACTTGGGATGCATCATCCTTCTCATTCTCTGACTGCTCTGATGCTTGTCCTAATGCCTTAGACTGGTCATTACCAAGGAGCCCTACAGGTGAGAAAGGGAACAGATACATTACATCAGGAGCAGTATTATTCCACAGTCAACCCTGTGCAAAAGCTAACAAGAATAGAAGAAAACTTACAATCACGTACAAACCTTTGGAAGCCTCATTCTAAGAGAGAGTCAAAGGCCTAACAGGGAACAATTAACAGAAGGAAGATTTAATGTGTGTGTGTGTGTATGTGTGTGTGTGTGCACGGGCGAACAGGCACATGCATACTTGCCTGGGAGAATAAGAGGAGACACAGGGGGAGGTTTTGGTACAGAGACAGGGTCAGCTCACTCAAGCCTGAACGCATGATACTTCTACCTCTGTAGTGGGGATTCAGATGTTACCCAGGGATGTGCTTGTGACCTCAAGAATCAGACTCAAAATTTTTCCAGACCCAAGACCCAGACTCCCACATTCTCTTTGGTTCCTGTGTTCTGAGGGAGAAAGCTGATCGTCCTTACACAAAGTCTGTTTTCTCCTAAAATTGCTTCATATATTTATAAATCCATTCTCTCTCCTTAGTAAATATTAACTCATAATATAATACATCAAATATAATTACAACTATATCTGGCACCCACCATTAAAATAAATAAAACAGATTATTTTATCTACCTACAAACAACTATTAGCCAAAAAATAAGCCAAAAACAAGTCACCATAATATAAATACTTATATATATTAATACAAATAAAAATTATTTTGTTTGATTAAAATAATCTACATATTGCTACAAAATTAAATACATAATTGCTCTATTTTACACATTTCTATCTGTTTAAAATATTTCACACATTAATACATATTAAACATATTATTGTCATTTCCATAATACAATTTCTACCTGTTTATTTATACTAGTCATAACATTTGCTATAATATATTCACAAGTTATTTTATATAGCCGTTTCAATATTTTATTAATTGCCTATTCTTACAATATAAGCTTCATTCTTTCAGTTGACTAAAATTACAAATTACCGCTACTCAGATTTGTCATGTAACAATCAAGATTCGCAAGCTTCCCAAAAACAGGCTAAAATATATCAGATAAACAAGCGTCTTCAACCACTTCATAGACAAATATAACATTTAAAATTTTGTTATCTAAAATTTGGCCATAAAAGACACGACAAGTCCTAACATCACTGTTCCTTTCTTGAGTAGTGTTAAACATCATAAATATCTCACAAAGAGATTGTCTTCTTTCTCAAATAATGGCCTAATAAGCAAAAAGACTACACTTGCTATCAACATGCACACTGTCCAATCTAGACAAGCAAGACAAAAGATACAGACTGCAAAAGCCTGCCTAAACAAGATAAAAGTCTCTCCCCAAAATACCCTACTTCTAAAAAAAACTTGTCAAGCATCCTAGGCCAATAGCCAAAAAAATAAATGCTCCCACTATACAAAAAAGCCATAAGTGACTGTCCAAGTAATTAACTGTTGTTGTCCTCTCTCATGCTTCCAACCTTCAAATAATATATTTTCCCTCTCAAGTCTTAATAGTGTTAAAGACTATATAAAGTTACTATTATTTCATATCAACAAAAAGCATTCAAATACTAAATTCTTATTATTCAGAATAAACAGCCTTAAAATAATCCCTATATATTGTCTCATACCAATGTTTTAAACATTGATATATCTTATGTGTTGTTTGTTAATTATAATATAACCCTGCTTATATTAATGCCTTCTCCTCCCCCAGACACAACCTTATAATAATACCTATAATATTCAGCCTCATACTTTATTTAAAACTTTCTTAATTAGACAAAAAAAAAAAAGATAATATTCAGATGTTACCCAGAAAAGTGCTTATGACCTCAAAAATCCGGACCCTAATGAGGCATGGCCAAAATCATTGAAGACCCAAGACCCAGACTCCCACACTCTCTTTAGTTCCTGTGGTCTCAAAAAAAAAAAAAAAAAAAAAAAAAAAAAAAAAAAAAAAAGAGCTGACCGACCCCGCACAAAGTCTATTTTCTCCTAAAATCACTTCTTATAAATAAGTCCATTCTCTCTCCTTAATAAATATTAACTCATAATAATACATCAAATACAATTAAGTACAACTATATACCTCAACCTCTTAAATGCTAGAATTAAAAACTTGACTAAGGTATATTTTTTATCATTTTCTATAACTAGACAGGAGAATAGTTGCAAAACAATAACAATTATTATGAAAACCAACTGGTTGTTTTTTAAATAACTAGTATCTGGTAAATGTTTACTAAATATAAAATCACTTTTGGACCTGCCATTAAAACCAACATCTGTTTCATGAAGAAATATCATTACCTCATAAATATCCCTTAAAAGCAAACTAAAAATCCTAACTCAGCCATTAGTTTGGCTTGTAGCCAGTCCTGCCTGCCTCGAGTCTTCTCACAGGACAACTCTAGATCTGCAGGACTGACATATACAGTACCACTGTGGACACAGACAGGGAAAGGAAAGTCCCCTTCTCAGAAGCCAGAAGTAGTATTCACTATGTGTAACAACATAATGTATTATGATGTTGAGCATATCCCAATTTCACCTATTAGTTTCAATGTGTCTGAAATAAAATAAATTGCATATAGTCAAAATAATATATGCCAATGCACACTAATACAGAATAGAGTGAGATACACAATCACTGGGGCTATACAAACTATGCTTTCAAAAACCGGTAGAAATGTGACTGGGGCAAGAATCCAGTTCAATTTCTTAGCAGGAGAAACTCAGGAATAAACCAAGGAACACTCCCCCCCTTCAAATGTAGTACATACAAGTGTATTGTTTTGGTTTGTGTTTGAATTCATCAGGCAATTTTTTTCAAAATATCTACTGTATTAACAGGGACTTCATGATATGGGCAGAAATAAATACAACACAACTGATTCTACAGTTACAACTACACATGATCTACACAACCAGTAAGGAACAGATAAGAGGGAAAAGCTAGTGAAGGCAAGTCAGTACGGCCAGACAACCAGAACAGTAAGGAATAAAAGTGCCAACACAAAAAGATGGAACAGAAGACTCCTTTAAACTGTATTTGGATAATGAAAAGAAACTAAGGGAAAGGCTGGTAGGTGAAGATGGGTAAGAAATGGTCTTCCACCCTTTGAAGCTTGACACTGCTGAGGGAATGTGACACTTTAGACTAATGTGAGAAAGTTAAGCTATTAAGATTGGCAGCTTTACTCCTCCTGTCTTCCAGGAACTCGGCAGACACAGGAAGAATAACAGACTCTTCAATTTGAATGTGTCCCAGATTCCCATGCGCACTGTTCTACATAGCTAGTGCTCCTTGGTGATGCGAAGCTAGCTAAGGCTATGTCATATGTCAGTTCACGGAGGACCTAGTGTTCCTGAACCACTAATAAGCTGGGGTAAACCTAAAGAAGAATCCAGGCAACAGACTAAGGTCATGGGCAAGATTTCAAAAAGCCCTCCATACCCAACAAATTCTACCCACTTCTTTTCCTAGTTCTATCAAGAGACATGACTACAAGACTTCTAAGAATAAATAAGGTTCAGGGATAAAAATAAACAAAACAAAATAAACAAAACAAAAAACCCACTCACAGGAGGAAAGGGTGGGGGAACAAAATACATGTCTAAAAGTATAAAAAGGCTTAAAAGGACCCCTCGCCAAAATAACATAAGCACAAATACTAGGAGACTGCATGAGGAAAATGTATGAGATGTACTTTGAAATTTTAGCAGAAACTATGCACTCTGTGTGAGGCAAGGGAGAATAAGGCTGCTGATTCTAAGACAAGGCTGAGACATTAAAGGGAATAGAAGTGGGGGCTCCTTGTGCGCTGGCATGACACTAGCACCTAAGGGCACTCCAAGCTTTTCCCATTCCAAGTCATACAATGAAACTGACCATAAACTAGAGCTACTGTTCGAACCAGATTCTTTATGAAGGAGCAAAACTGACTTAATTCTGTGTTTGAATTTGAGTACTCCCATCCTATATAAATATCACTCAGAAAATACTCAAGTGTCGTTGTATTATCTGCTCGAAAAAAGCAGCAGCGCCCCCCCGCCCATTCCCTTTCATCCTCTTTTTCACATGTTTAACTATCATATTTCATTCCTAATATTTGGACCAAATCATAGAGCCTGCCTGATCTAAGAGAGCTGGATCAGCAAAAATAGACTATGATGCCACAGGGCAGAATAGCCGCCATGGAGCCATTAGAGGGGCTAATGTGTGCCCTATTATCAGTGTTATAAATTATTATTTTTAGTCAAGAAAAAGAAATAATGCAACAAACATCCCCTCCAATACACGGTCCATTAAATTTTTCCAAACCCCTACCACTTTCCTGCTAACACAAATCTATGTTAGAGACTGGAGATTAAACAGAGAGGAAAACTGAATGGCCCAAGGATCCAGACTCTGTGCATTTGTTCTCCAACATTAATATTCAGTAGGTTGAACTTAAATTAAACCAGTCTATTGTCTTTCACAAAAGCAATAAATATGAGCTGAAAATTCAAAATCGCCGGCATAAAGAAAGCTTGGGGGCTGGGCCTGCCACCTCAGCTAGACACTATCAGCTGACAGAAGCAATGTGATACAACCTGGATATTACTTGTCCAACACCACACGACTGAAATAACCCACCAAGAAATTAAATACAACAACGAGCTGCTACCAAGGACTCTAAAAGATCAGTCGCTATTCATCTCATGAAAAACCTTCCAGCATCACACAAGGGTCTGAAACAGCAACAGAAAGGAGCAAAACAATGTATTGGGACCTGAAGATGCTGTGTGTATGATACTCCTTTCTCCCTGTTATCCTCACATGATATGCAGGCACACTGAAACACAACTTCTGGAAAGCCTGCTTCAACTACAGAATTCTTAAGCAATCAACAATAACTCAAGATTACAAAATACAAATGTATAAACACAATATAATTCTTTTCTAACAAGTGGAAAAATGTAGAGCTTATGATACTATATTTCAGACACAAAGACATGGAGAAATACAAAAACCAAAGACAATTCTATTCCACAAAGGCAATGCCAAAGAGGTTAAAAAAAATAAAAATAAAAATGAGGGCTTTGAAGCTACACCAGTGTCTTTCAAACATCTAGAACACAAGCTGATTAGGATATTATGGAGAGCCAATGTTTTTAGCTTTGTTGTACGAGGTATGCACAAAAGGTGATTCTGTGTTACAGAGCCAATGCCGTCTGCCACCCTGTCACTGTGACACAAAGTATCACATTACATATTAAACAGTTAAACACCCAAAGAGCTTTCATTTTCAACAGCAATTTATCATTCTGTATGTGCCCGCACATATGTGTTCACTTTCTGTTGACAGAAAGACCATTAATAGCAGCCTCCTTGGTTAAAGCAGGGACCCTCTCTGAGGTAATCAGAATGCATGGTTTGCCGCCATTACTAGTGAAAAATAAAGCCTTGGTTCCCTCAGACTTTGAATGAAACACTGGATTGTCTGCTTTTCAAACAGTACAAGCATTTTGATGCCAGGCCAGCTTCACATGTTAATGTAGATATTAACCCTCAACTGTACATATGCAGGTCAGCAGTGAACATCCAACACAAGGAGGAGGGTAGTGCTGAGCAGAGCTGAGAAGCCCAGCCCTGGCTTGTCCATTGACATGCTTTTATAGCAGATCCATACTGATGTGTCTCAAAACAAATGACAGACATAAAGCAGGACGAAAGTGTCACTTATGGTCAATGAGATGAAAATGAAAATGGCTTCATACCTAGAGTGATAGAAAATAATTATCCTTCTCTCTCATGAGAATAACCCCTCATCCAACTGAGACTCCCCTTTGTCTACTCTCAAATCAGCACTAGAGATTTCCCATTTTAGTCAAGAAAATGTAATAAAAATTTCAGCCCCTATAGAACCTCAAAAAGAATTCAAACCACAGAGAGGTAACACTGGGTTTTGCTCATTTCTGCCACATATCAAAATATAGGTATTAATAGTGATTTTATATACCAACTATTTATAAGAGACCTTTACCTACCACCAATCTCAGTTCTCACAAACATAGTCTTCAGAAATCTAAACCCCCTTTGCAAGACAAACAGTTTGATAAGATGCTATGGACCAACAGAGTAGAAGGAAAAAAATGGGCTATTGGGTAGAGAACTATTTCTAATCAAGCAACGAGGCCAGGGCCGCCCCAGGGCCCTCACTTTGGGGCGAAAAGGCCCAGTGGCCATCTCAATACACAGTAGCAGCTTCACAAAATAGGCCCTAATCTGAATAACTGGATGAAAGAGAATCATATCACTCAAAGACAAAAGATACACCTTTCAAGCTTCTTAAGGAACAATCACAAAGGAAAAGAAGGTTCCAACAAAATAAAGCTGATAGATGAAGTTTATATACATTTTTTAACATTTCTAATCTTCAGAAAAAAAATCTGAATCAGTCCAGAGCCTGTCCCTCTGGACACTTATTTTGGCATAAACCCTTATTTCTTGGGATCAAAAAGGTCAGCCACACAACATGTTAATTATTTCTCAGTTTCACTCATTCGTGTTAATCATGACTTTCATAGCAATTAGAACAAGTTGACTTCAAGACTTACCTCAAACATCTTTAGTGCGCTATAATATGTTCTACCTTTATATGGAATCATTGCTCTGCTATCTCAGGCTCTAATTTCTAGGTTCATCTACCATCCCAACAAATTGTTTACATCAAACGCATGCCTACCAGGCAACCTATTTACAAGTAACATGCAGAAGTATAGACCCTTGAATCTACAGCTACTGAAAATGGTTTCCCAGATTTAAGGCCCAACACTGATCATCTCAGGTCAAAAGCTGCCTTCCATATTTATTTAAAAAAAAAAAAAAGCGCATAACAGGCAATGCTGGACTTATTAAGCTGCTGTGGAAAACGAGCTGTAGGACAATGGAACAGGTAAGCAGGAGAGCTTTTTGTTTTTTTAATACCTCAATGAGACTAGTATTTACAAAGTCTTCTAGTCAGATAAACAGACATGGCAAAATTTGGTATTACCTATAGCTAAAATTTTCTGTAAGCAAGTGCAATGCTTGCACATGTTTAATCTTCAAAGGTTCCTATCACTGAATATGCTGCTCAAATTAAGTACCAAAATGAAGCCAGTTCTCCAATTCAAGTGAAAATCTGAGATACAGGCCATCAATGAATACCACTGTTTGTACAAATATCTTTGCTTAGACCTTGCCAAAGCTGTACATGACCCACACAATTTACAGGTATGTTAAAAATTATACCTTTATCAAAACCTTTTATGGGAGGGGGGCACCATGGGAGAGATATTTCCTCCAAGCTCATTATCTCAATTGCACATAAACAAATCAATTGTTTACCCACTTTTTAGATGACTATACTGAAAGTCCAACAGAAGCATAGCCGCTGGTAGGTCTACCGCTTCCCAGAATAAGTCTTTCCAATACAGAAATAAAAAGCTGTAAAAGGCAAGACTATAGAAATGGGGCCACAATCAGCCCCTGATATGGTTCAACATTGATCTGACTTTATACACATTAATGTAAATATGGAATGCTACAAAATGAAAACAAGTAAAAAGAAATCTGCAGGACCAAATACAAGGAAAAATAAAGAACTGAGTTTAAAACATTCTGATGAAACCAGAATCAATTAAGGATGTGCATGCCTCAGTTTCTTCCATCTTTTAAGGGAAAAATAACATTAAAAAATGGAATAAGGGAAATGAATGAAACATGCTGATTAGAAAAGAAACTAGATGTAGGGTAAGGATAAAATGACTTTAATCAAGAATCAGTTCTTAAATAATTGCAAATGATCATATATAGGTAAATTCATATTAATAAAGAGATCAGCTTTTGCTGAATGGCTGGTCAATCCCCAGAGAAAGGTCTAAATTCATATAAGCCTGTTTAAAACTGCAGATTTGGTCAAAATGGTCAATAGAGCTTAATACGTTTAAAAAAAACAACATTAATTCTCTCTTGTAAATTTCCACGGTATCTTAGTAGGAGCCACCATTACCCTTAGGGAAAATATAATATCTAAATGAATATTAAGCAAATCCAAACACTTTTTACATAGTGAGTGAGAGAGAGAGAGAGAGTATGTGTGAGTGTATGTCCCTTGCCATCCATAATGGATAGAATCAGGACCCCTAGCAAGAAAACCCACAAAGGCCTATTTCTCCAACAAAAGCCAAATCAGACTGAAAAGAATCATAAGCTATTTGTTTTTTCTTTTATTTATAGGAACAGACCTTCTATCCCAGGTTCCTCAAGATAAGCCACCAAAAACTGCACCTGACAGACCCGTGGAGCAGCCATCCTCAGAGCCGGATCATTGCAGAGACAGAGGAAGAAGGACAGAGGAAGGGAGGGAGGGAGGAAGAGCGCGGTGAGGCAGGCTCCCAAGCACTTGTCAACAATCCTCCCCTGTACGTAATAAGCAAGCGGCAGTACAGATTCCGCAAGGCAATAGGACAGCGGAACAGCAGCGAGGCCAAGGGGGAGGGGAGACAGTCGGGAGAGAAGATTATTTATGTGCCTGGAAGAGAATCGAACACTGAAGAGGAGGGGGCATCTGGCTGGCTTTTCCGCTCCCTGGTTTTTACCATCTAGATAAATTAAAATTAGAAAGAGCAAATGAAAATAGCTTTACATCCTGCCATTTCCCCCGACCTGCAATGCAGACAAATCAAAATCACAGAATTTCTGGCACTTAGGGGGAGGGGATTTGTTGGCAAGGGACAGTCACAATTTAATTGTACAGACTTTTGTATCCAAGAGATCGCCTGTTGTACTGTGCACTAAACACCCCCATTCCCTTCTGCACACACCCATCTCCAACAACAGCGGGAACAAGGGCACTGTTTCAATGGTATCCTTTTTTAATATCATAATCTATGTCATTCAGCACTTGCCTTTTATTTATTTTTATTTGTTTTTTTGGCTGAGAAACCTGGGCAGCTCTCCAGACAGACTGCAGAAATCTCTCTTCACATGCTCCTCCTACAGCCCCTCCCTCCCCTTCCTGCAATTCCAACCACCATGGGAGCTTCACTGCTTATGAAGTGACCGAACGGACAGGCATGAGCCACAGCCAACACAGGACACCCCTCCCCCAGTCCTGCCTAGGCATCTCCCAAGGCACATAAATTGATCTAATCTAATCAAGCTGAAGCTGTTTTCCCTCATTGTTTCGTGAGACTCTTTCACAAAACAGGCACTGTAGCCTGGCAGCTGCTGAGAGGGGTGAAAAAGGCATGCATGCATCCAACTGGCCTCCAATAACTGGAGTGCATGTCTCTTTCTTGATTTTCAAAGTCAATTTCTTTGAAGCTTTTGAACTTCATCTGGCAATGGTGATGTGCAAAATACATGCTTTATACTATCCACATGTTTCTCTTTATGTCCTTGGAAGGAAACTAAAAATGGTAGTTGAGTCCATGAGCTCCACAGGGCACTGAAAGTTCTCCTAGAAGGACACTGGGAAATCCCATCCTAGGACTTGACTCTGTTGTTTCATCTTTAACACAAGCACTAACTTAACTGAAACACTGCAAATGCTAAAAGTAGGTGCTAGCTGTTCCTGGGTGTGAAGTCATCTGCCTAGCAGTTACATTGGTCATTTCTTAGGTCACCATGCTAGACATCCTTAAACACAGCATCTCCTGAGGAGGAAGGCAACAATCTTTCTAAAGCCTGTGATACTTTTAAATGACAAATACAGACAGGGCCTTATACGTAGATAGCCTAGTGTATTCTTTATTTTATAAATGAAAAGCTGTGACTTATGCTAGGCTAGTTTCCAACCATACTTCAAGGGACTATATCTATCTCCTTAGACAGGGGGGCCATTCAGAAGTTCTATGGCATTAGGAGACAAATATTTATCAACATACAAATGAGTACAGCTTGTAGACACAGAGACATTCTCTATAATCTTTCCCAGCATAGAACCAAAAAACTCTTTCCTATGCAAAACAATCTTGCAATGCTGAGCAAGTGTTGGGCATGTGTCCCTTTGCAGCATAAATCACACACGTGGTCAACTAAGGACATTTGGGAGGCTGGCAGTTTTTATTCCTTCTCCCTTTTGCAGGATTAATCGAATTAATTATTGAAGAGCACCCAGAGCAAGGAACAGGGAAGAAGATAGACAGGTATTTTTACGAACACCAATTCTGAGAAAATGAGGTGAGAAAAGGAATCTGTAACCATATTACACTGAAGAAAAATAAAGTTTGAGAATCATATATAAATTCTAGAACACGCACACCCATCCTGTCCTGGCCTCTGAGAAGGCCTTTTCCAATCACTACTTTTCCAATGTCCTCTCCACAGACACTAAAAGAATCCATGTGTTTATATTTATCATCTATCTTCTGTTCCACTTCCACTCAGGCCTTTATGTGGCTCTGAGACACAATCAGATTTGGTAACTCTTTGTGAACACCAGTATGTTTCCCACTGCCTAGATGAAATGCTGGCCCACTAACTATTGCCTTGAATTTAATATTCTATTGTTGAAAATAAGTTCCAATCGTAAACTCAAGTACTACCACTTGCCTTCCTCTCGATACTGAACAGTAGATGAATTCCAGTTATCCTTCCACTTATTGTGACTTCCTTGTTCCGAGGAACTAAAAATAATTTTCAGTGTGTTCCTACATACATGGTGTCACTGTGGCTCTCCCAAGAAAACAAGAAATAGTTTTTCCTGGATACATATCTAGGAGCAAAATTAGTGGAAATCCTTAGACACAAAAATGTTCAAATTTACAGACTGAATGAATAGCTAGTTGGTTCTCTGAGCAGGTGTCAGACCGTACGTGTGCACCAGTGTGCTATCATAGTAGTCTCTAAACGGCAACATGAAGATACCAGAAAACAAAGTACTGCATCCAAAATGCTAGTTCTGAAGAGGTTATAATTTCTGAAAGGATCTTATACCAAAGCAATTCTATGCAGTCATTCAGCGACAGGGCTGCCTTCTACCTAGTGATTGTCTAAACCTCAGGACACTTGAGAACATATTTTGCCTCTACCATAATCAATAATCTGACAACTCATTACCACCAAGTTGGGAAAACTCCAACAAATCCTCTAATTGCAATTAGCTTCTTTAAAAAACAAACAAACAAACAAACAAACAAACAAACAAAAAACAAAATCCAACTCATACAATGTCTTGTTTCAGGAGAGAGCAAGACATTGTATGTCTTATTTCATTTTGAATAAGCTAAAAAACTATACTATTTGATTAAAGGCCCTGATCCCTCAGAAGGCTAAGACCTTATTTAATTCAAATAACCAACCTGAAAAGAAAGCTAGCCAGGTGTGGTGGCTTACAATTGAGAAGATTGAGACTGGAGACAAGTTCATAACAAGCCTAGGCTACGGTGAACTCCAGGTTAACCTGGGCCACATAATTTAAATTATGTCTTAAACAGGCAAACAATTATTCAGTCCATATTGAGAGCCAAATGTGAAGAGAAAAGGGCAAGACATAACAGCACATCAAGGAATAGTTCACTCAGTATCCCAAGCTGCATGGTATGTATGTTAACATTGAGTTTTGTGCAATTAGACCTTACAACACAAGAAAGATTCATAAAAAAGAAGACAGTATAGATTACCCTGTGAGTTAATTGACAGATTATGAGGCTGTGGAGCCTCAAATTTTTCATTAAAGAAATGTGGGTTTTTAATGACCAGATTGTATGACGCTATGAAAAAAATGCCAAACCATAGCCAAACATTCCACACTGTGGACTCAACAAGACACAGATTTTTTTTTTAAAAAAAGAACCGAGGACAAAAATTTACATCTGGGTTGTTTAAGAAATGACTCAGCAGCTGGGGCTACTCTTTTAGAAGACCCAGAATAATTACCCGGACCCAAAAATCAATTCACAACTGGTATTTGACACCCTCTTCTGGCCTCCTGAGTCACTCACTGCCCATACATGGTACATCACCCATACACAAAAACTTGAGAAAAAGAAAAAAAAGTATCCGTAATAGTGCTCATTTCCTAAACAAGACAGCATAGCTATTTCCAGAATATTTGCTATGTTATAGATAAACTAATCTAGAAATGCTCTAAAGTAAATAAAAGAACCTGCATAGGTTATTTAGTATTCATGTGGGATCTCACTTGCTGAGCTGACAATTCTTTTGCTTTGCCTCCTGAGTAACAGATTACAGGTACAAGGCAGCATGTCTGACTATACAGTTTTGAAAACAAAATGGTACATCCAATCTTTGGTACCTACAGGAATCCCACAGCAGTTAGTCAAGGGATGCTTATACCCTAATAAATCTTCTGTTTCTGTGGACAAATTTCATTGCATTGGTCCTGTCACTGGGGTGTGCTATAAAAAGGGGGAGGAGTATCTGTGCTAATATTTGACTTTTAAGACTATTATTATTATTATTATTAAAATGCATGTACTGACAATTATATACTTATTGAGGGTTTTATGTAATTGAAATTTAATATACTGGCTCTACACCAAATAGAATTGGGTATACATACAAGTATGGCTTGGAAGCCTTCCAACTGGGATTGAAAATTCCTAAAATGCCAAAAGGCTGCACTGTGTAATGCATGCAGTTGCCCTGCTAACATTGGCTCGCACCATACAATTATAAAATAACCAATAATTGTAAAACTCAGAAGAGTGACCAGTGCTGGATGGTAAATTTAGACTTGAGAAGGAGGGAGGGAAGGGAGGGAGGGGGAGGGGAGGGAGGGAAGGAGGGAGGGCGGGCGGGCAAGAAAGTCACAACTCACTTCAGAAAAGATTCCCCTCATGAAGAATGAGTGTGGCAAAAATATTTCTCTAAGAACAAGATGGGTAAGAATAAACACAGCACGTGCAGAACAGGATGAGCTGTTCTACTCCTGTTGTTCTTGATGACTAGGTAGTCAGTCTTACAGAAGCTACAGGAAGGAGCACTCTGCCTCAGTGTTCACCTACTAGGCAAAGTAACAGTCTTTAGCTGAGAATAGCAGATCATCTCTACACAACCAACTCCAAACAAACAAAAATCCACAAAAGAGCAGAGTTTAAACCAGCTAACTAGTGCTATGTAGTGATACACTGCATGGGAATGTGGGCAAACGCACACACACACTCACTATCCCACGCACATGCACCCACACAGGAGAAAGCCAAGCAAGTGGTGACAGACAGGCTTCCTATGAAAACATGACTCTTTCAAACAATCCCCTTCATCCATATACAGAAGAAAAGAAGAAACACAGATTTGATGCAGAATCACAGTCACTTCATGGATGTGAAATGCCAAGAATGCTGTAAGAACACCACAGTCTTCAGTAGTCCATGAGGTGGTTATTCCACCGTCCTCTGTGCTTCTGTGCACAGTAGAAAAGCATGGCTGTCAGAAGAAGAAAATAGCAATGAAAGTATCCTGATAAAATTGGGTGGAAATCATTCCAATATCACTCATCTGCATGTACACCTGTATAAAGAAGGCACCAGTTCCCACTATAGATGGTTGTGAGCCACCATGTGGATGCTGGAAATTGAACTTAGAACCTCTGAAGACTAGCCAGTGCTTTTAACCACTATGCCAACTCTCCAGCCCTGGGAGACTGATTTTTAAATTACTGCATTAAACATATATGAAAGGAGCTGAATGAATTTTAAAAGGCAAATAAGAAGCCATACCAAGTTAAAGATGGTATGATCAATCTTTTGAGAATGCTTTGAAAATGCTGTGAATACAGCATAAGCAAAATGGGGAGAGGGGTTTCCTAGAGGGATAAAAAAATAAATGCATGTCCTTTTAAGTAATGAACATAAAATTTTCACCAAAAAAATTGTTAAATGAAGCAACAACTGAAGAGCATCAAAGCTCTTTTCACTTGATTCTCTCATATACAGTGTGATTTTAAACTAATAAAACATTTTAAGAAACTGGCTGACAAAACACCTCCATGGATGAAAAGCACTTGCAAGGCTAGATTGACAGCCAAAACCCATAGGTTAAAAAAAAAAAAAAAAAAAGGACTACTGAAAGCTGTCTTCATACATGAGTGTATATTTGCACATATTCAAACCATATATGCATAATTACACACCATTATAAAATGTTTCTGCAAAATGGATGTCATCAAGTCATTGCCACAGTTCAATAATGTCATGCCTAGAAGTTAATACTAAGAAATAAGGAAACAACTCATTTGCGAAGATTAATAGTCTGTGACTATCTTTAGTGTTTATGGCATATCTATTCCTCTTTGGGTACTCATTGTGACTTCTGAGACTTTACTCTCAAGCCACATCAAAATGGTTTCCAAAACAATTTCTAATGAAAATCACTCTTCTTAAAAGTCATCCACCACTCATTGATCAAAGTGCCACTTGAACTGAAGCACATGGGCACTCACATTTTGCTACCTGCAACCCACAGGATTATGAAAATGAACACACCATACTGCCTTGGTTCCTTCACAGAGAATTCAGACCGCACATGCTTCATTCAGGTTCTGCAGAAGCATACAAAAGTATCCTGGCCCACCAATACACTGTAAACCCAGGTGAAAGAAGACAATATGCTATAAATACTAAAATCATTCTGATACATCAAATGGGATACAGCCACTATAAGGAGTATGTGCAAGTGCATTTTGTTTGAATTCATCTATGTGTACAAATGAATGCTTCATGCCCTTGGAGGTCATAAGGTAACATTAGAGCCCCTGTAAGGAAAATTACAGACAATTGTGAGCATATGGGTGCTGGGAACTAAATGTGGGTCATCTTATCTGCAAGAACTGCAAGTCTTATCTGCAAGTCCTCTAAACCACCAAGCCATGCCTCCAGACCCACAAAATCTAAATGAATTATGAATCTCAAAGAAGCCCAGATTTCAGACTAGTGATATTTAGCCAGAAAAGTCTCCAAAATATTCCAAAACCTGAAAACACACTTCTGATCCTAATCATTTCTGTCTGATAAAAATGTCCAATCCATAGTCAGTGTTCAATACTGTTTGGAATGGCTAGAATCTAGAAATTCCAGCTTAATGTGACTTGACAGATTGTAATGTGAACGGCTACAAAGCATACCCTCTTTCAGTTCTAAATTAGCAGTTTTAAAATAGGTCCTAAGACCTTAGGGGTGGGTAGGTGGGTGTCAGTTGGACGGTCTCCATAATCCTTTCTCCCTTCAAATGATTCAGACTTTTCTCCATTCAAATGTGCAGTGAAGAACAGTTCAACATCAGTCCATATTCAAGCAATACCACCCTAGGCAGCTCACAAATATTAGGAGTGAGCAATTGTGTATACTGGTGGAAGCACCTGCTAACTCATACCACCCATGGGACAGTTCTCTTTTAGTCATGCTTGGTAAAAGAAACCAGACAGTTGGGCCAAAGCTACAGTTCCCAATCTTAGGATGGATCCTGATTTCAAGGTGCTGACATCCATAACCTTGGAATATTAGGCACCTAGTTTAGTAACTTCCAAGTGGTCTGCTTTATGATCCAGCCACTGTCTTATGGGAAGAACGGTAATCCTAATCTAAAAGTTTACTTTCTCCTAGGTATCAAAGATTTCAAGTGAATCTGAATTAATCTTGAGAGTGCCATACTATCAAGAGAAAAATTACTACTTTACTTAAGTAGAACAGCAATTACCAGGAACTTTCAGCCTGTTTATGAAGGCTTCCTGCCATGTATGTTCTTTGAAACTGAGCTGGAATCTTTTTGAGAACTGAAAAAAAGATCCTCTTTGTAATTACTCCAGACCTGGGCTGGGAGTGGGTCAATGCTCAGCCATTCCCTACACTCTGCCTCTAAATGGTCTGTACAAGGGCCCTGAACACAGCCAACTTCATCTGGACCTGCCTTTGATACATGGATATGATTATAAAGATGGCTTCTTAACCCAAAGCAGCCCAAGATGAGAGCAATACTCCTAAACTGCATTCATTTGCAGAGAAGCTGAGAAACTAGAATTATTAGCATGCTGCTCTAACACTACCAACAACAACCACTTGATGGCAATCTTAACCTGTTCCCTTGGAAGTCTTCCATAAAAGGAGACCATGGGAAGACCAGCAGAACATTTGTGGTTTGCACATTGTGTAACAGGCTGGAAAAGACATCTCCACTTTGTCTGGGTGTATAGCAAAGGGTTAGGAGGAGAGAAAGCAAGAACAAGTTGTTAGCAGTCTCTCCCTAGAGTCCATCCTCCAAAGGGACCAGAAAAAGTAGTTGCATGCTTAAAGGTTCTTCCACCACACTGCTCAAGAAAACAGAAACCTAAGGCACCATGTTGCCTTCACATGAAGTTGTCTCAGAACAACTTACGGATCAAATCATGAATGGTAACAAACCACAATAAATCAAGAGCATACTCCTGTTCCTATCACAACAGAAAATCATCTCAGGGGACTGAATAGACAGATCAGCTATTAAGACCAAGAGGACCCAACCCAGGGTCAATTCCCAGCACCCATATGCCAGTTCACACCTGTCTCTAACTGCACCAGTTCTAGGGCTTCTTGCACCCTCAAGCAGATATAAATGAAAACACCAATGAACAACAGCAACTTAAAAAAGTTTGGTTTCTTTGTTTTTGTTTTTCAAGACAAGGTTTCTCTGTAAAGCAGTTCTGACTGTCCTGGAACTCACTCTGTAGACCAGGTTGGCCATGAACTCAGAGATCCCGCGCTTCCGCCTCTGACAGGAAGTGCTGACATTAAGGTGTTCACCATCACCCTAATACTTACCCTATTTAAGAAGGAAAAACAACAACTATGAGCACTGGAGAAGGCTCTCTAGCTTATGTTTGTTAAAGGGATAAGACTGGGAAGATAGTCCTGTGTGTAAATGACCAGAATGAAACAAGGGGATCCAATATCCAAGAAGCTGTCTTCTGACTTCCACATGTTCACCACAGCATGTGCACACCCCACTCAAACACAAACTAAGTAAAATAAAATGTATAAAATTTTAATAAATAAAAAAATATACTGTAAATAGCTTCTACTTTCATTAGTAGCAATATAAGACAAAGAGTCCTTGGAAATATGGTAAGGAGATACTACTGGATCTGGCTCATAAACAAACCCTTTCTTAAATTGATCACATCATCCCCATAGAATTCAACCTTAACTAACAAAATTGCTTCCTTGCTCTTGGTATGAGGAGAATTCGAATACAGAGTAATATTTTCCACAGAGAGAAGAGACTTGGAAACTGCCAGCTCAAAACCTTACAGCTCACCTTTACAACTGTGGAAGATTTTCCAAGAGTAAACTGGGAGAGGCTTTTCTAATAACACTGGGCACAAATGCTGTAGATGATGAATACAGAGTAAAAGCCAGGGCCATATGTGATATGGGTAAATCCCCCTCATCTGTGGCTAGGATTATGCTCACTAGTGTGGCACATGCCCTAATTGTGTCTAGAGAGTTTGCATATAATAGATTGTCTTCTGCATAGAGCTGGGATGCAGAAACTAATGTATTAAAGAAGGTAGCAAGAGGCAAACCCATGGGAGGGAGTGTTTGGGAACAGGAGGGCCACAGTGCGGGAAACTGAATCCAGAATCTTCTTACATGTACTAGGGAAACAATCCACCTCACATCCCAACCCTCAGCCTGCCAAGTTACTGGAATTATAGAACAGGCATATGCCACAAAGCCCAATTAAGATACAGCTTTGCAAAAGACTCGTTAGATATGAATCCCTTTAAATATACTCCCAAATCATTTAAGAAACAACAAAATATATGAATGGGTCTTAAGTAGAAAACCTCAGATCTCCCACAAGAGCCAAATCAGCAGTGAAACCCAAAATGTGGAATGAAACAATACTAGAAACAGGTCAAAGAGTATATCTAGCAAACACTGCTGATACACCATATATAGGACTTCAAACATAGAATGTGGCTCAAGAAATAACAGGGTATTTATGAAGGGAGATGGGGGCTCAAATACACAGCAACACTATATGAGTCCACTGTGATAAACCCAACAGTATTCAGAGCACCATCAATGCACATATCAACACTATATGAGTCCACTGTGATAAACCCAACAGTATTCAGAGCACCATCAATGCACATATCAAACCTTTTTTTAAAAAATGATTTATTTATTATGTATACAGTATAGAGAAGAGGGTACCAAATGTCATCACAGATGGTTGTGAGCCACCATGTGGTTGCTGGGAATTGAACACAGAATCTATGGAAGAACAGTCAGTGCTCTCAACCATCTCTCCATATCAAACTTAAAACAACAAATGGGTTGAGCTTTTAAAAAACAAAACACATGCATGACAGAATCATTTTACCAGAATAAACACTGATAAGCAGGTCCTATTTATGAACTACCTACCTCTGTGTCTGAATAAAGAATTGTCTAGTGACCCCCAAAAGGGCTTTCTCCTTTAAACACAAATTGAAGAGCTAGTGGAGAAGAAATGCTAGTAAAATGGCTACTAAACTCAATCACTGTATAGACAGCAGAATTTCCTCACCTCAATGGCCCAAAATTTCTCCTCGTATAATCTCAAAACTAATGAAATTTTATTTTAGGGTTACCTTGGTCGCCAACCCCTGGGGTTCTGAAGTTCCCACTTCAGAAAGGCTCATTTTATTGTCTTTCTGAACACACTGTATAACCTGGATGGATGCTCAGCCATTCTGCCTTCTAAACTAGCTCACTTTGCCTATGAATCTGTTTCTCTCTCCTTAACTGAGAGATCTCATTCAAATGAGAACTATGAATTGCCACAGTATAAAGACCTTGTTACCTTATCTGGAAAATATCAACATACGCACAAAGAAAACACATGAAACTAACATAATCTGCTATTGAATTCCAACTGTCAGCACCCTTGTGTCCTATCATCCTGTAACAGAAAGATAGGTTTTATTTCTTGTTTTGAAGCTGTAATTCTCTAATGTTAATATGACTGCACTTAGGGAAAGTCTGTGTCATAAAGGTCCTAAAGGGAGGTCCTAAAGAAAAGGAGAAAAAGAGGTCACTTAACAGGAACACTTAGCTGCTAGTGTATAGTCTAGAATCAACGCCTCCAAACTTAAGACACTGCTGTTGTTCTAGCACCCCCACTCCCACTACAGCATCCTGTTATGGAATACCACCAATAAACAGACTTTCACCAGACACAAGAAAATGAACAGCAGTCACTCCTCATTGCTACCATATTCACCTGCATCATCGAGGCTAAGAGGTATATCTTAAGTCTCTATTAAACAATAAATTAGCAGACATGAGCAGAATCTTGGTTTTTTGTTTGTTTGTCTGTTTAAAGTACAACTTTCTTAGTTAATATACTACAAGAAAAAAAAAATGGCATTGAGAGGAAATTGTCCCAAAGCTCATATGGTTTGAGCCATAACTATGAACCAAGTTTAAGAGTCTGGGACTCAGGAGATACAGCTCAGTGTGTACAGTTTTCTCTACATAAACATGAGGACCTAAATCTGGACCCCAGTACACAGATGAGGAAAGGGGCATGGAGGGGGCCAACAGTACATTCCTAAATTGCAAACCTTGAGAAGGCAGGGACAGCAGAATCTCTGGGGCTTTCTAGCAAGCCCATCAAGATAAACCTCCACACATACACAGGAACCTTTGGTCTTGTGGAACTTGTTACACCAGAGATTTTCTCAAGGCGTGTGGCAATTCATGTAAAATAGTAAATGTTCCAACAAAAAAAGGAAAATCTCAGAACAAGTATAACTCATGGAAAGTCACAAGAACTGAGGCCAAGAGGAATATCCTGAAGTAATAGAAAAATGCTTATCTACAAAAGGGGTTTGGTCACACACATTTATCAAAACTAAACTCCTCAGTTGTGCTAAAAATCCAACTAGAAAGTTAAGTTCCTTGATTGAATGCAGCAAGACCAGCAGTCGGAACTCCTCTATACAAATCCTAATTGGACCACCTCTATGTGACGACCTTGTGTGAAAGGCAATGTTCCGCAAACCTCAAAAGAAAGGAGGGAGTGGCTGAGAGAAGACACTGAGCCTGCTAAAATACCCCCTTGGAATCAGCACAGAGGCTGGCTTAAAATTTGTTTTATTGTCTCTCTTCCCCAAGTCACCTCCATGTAGCTCTCTGACTGTCCTAACTCACTATGTAAACCAGACTAGCCTAAAACTGCCTACCACTTTACCTTGCACCAGCACTGCCTAGCACCTTTTTTTTTTGGGGGGGGGGGGGGGATTTAAGCATGT
Source organism: Sigmodon hispidus (assembly GCA_004025045.1). NCBI lineage: Eukaryota > Metazoa > Chordata > Mammalia > Rodentia > Cricetidae > Sigmodon > Sigmodon hispidus. Next base: position 110,382 of record PVIH01000986.1, on the reverse strand, counting down.
GAGGCAGACACGTGACAAGTCTGGAGTTAAGCCAACCAGTGCCAAAGGCAGGTGAAACTAGACTTGAAAATCAATATCATTATTAAACTTGATGACTAGCCTACCTTATATGATTAAAAAAGATGATTAACAAAGCCTCTACCACTATAGGATAATTTTAAAAATTACTGAAAAGGGAACAGAAACAAATGTTCACTTCAATAACATAGTTATCTGCCCTGGATTCCATCCCAGCATTAAGGATAGAAATAAGAGAAGGGTGAATTCTTTTGAGACTAGGTCTCAACTTGTAGCTTTGGCTGGCTTGGAACTCACTAGATAGACCAGGCTAGCAATAAACTCAGAAATCCTTTCTGCCTCTACCTCCCCAGTGCTGGAATTAAAGGCACTGTGAATACAAATAGTACATGAACAGTCTACTCAGATATTTCCTTCTAAAGAATTTTTCCAATAAAGACAATGATGAAGGAGCATGAGGAACAAAGTCAGAAACATGCTTTGTATACTGTTCAAAAGGTAAATAGAGAAGGTGGAGATGTCGTTTCTATGGAGAGAGGAAGATAGAATGGCTTAATATACTAAAAGGGAAAAAGATCCTTTAGAAGAGAAAACTACAGACTGAAAAATGGAGTTCTATCATCTTGATTCCTACTAGTATCATATATGGAATTTTAAAATGTAAGAAACAGAAAACAGCAGGAAAAGGATAAATCACATAAACTTTCCTTCCATTCTTCCCTTCAATCTGATGACACTATCTGTGCAGACAATATCATTAAAACGTTAACATCATCAACAACAAGGACCAGCCTCAAGTGAGTGAGGCTCAAGGAAGGTAGAGAGTAACTGAGGTGGGTCTGAGTCAGGATGTGAGCCCAAACAGAAACACATTAACTCTCATAAGCCCTCCCACTTATAATGCTCCATAAAATGCTTGTGAGCACACAAGACAACTGGGAAGGTTGGCACCTCAAAGTCCTTTAATAGTAAGTCTTCAACATATCTGTAGCTTGAAGTCTTCTGCTCTGTCCAGAGAAATCCCTCCCATTCGCTGTCACAAAGACGCTTATATAATAATTACTCAGAGACTTATATTAATTACAAACAATTACAAACAATTTGGCCTATGTCTCAGGCTCATTCTCTCTTATAACTTAACTCAACCCATATCTTAATCTATTGTATTGCCACGTGCTTGTGTTCCATTACATCTTGCTTTCTGGGTGGCAACCTGTAGCATCATCTATCTTCGCCCTTCTCCTTTATCTCTGCTTGGATTCCCACTCCCCGGCCTCTAAGCTGCCCTGCCAAAGGCCAAGTTTCTTTATTAACCAATGGTAATAAAGCAAGTATGTTCACAGTGTACAGAGAGACATCTCACTATCACATGCCAAAGCCTTCCAATTAAGTGCTTCATCAAGGTTCAAAAGTTGTGTAACAAGTCTGACGTACATGCATACTTCTGAAAAGACCCCCCCCCAGCAACCATTAATCTCCCACATTCTGAATCAGCAATCCAAATCTGCCAAGGCAGCTACTATTTCAATGCAATTCCAACTATTTGACAGAGGTCACTCTCTAGTCACTAACATCATCACTATCATCAACTCTGATTCTTTTATTAGGAACCCTAACTCATCTCTAAAGGACCCTCTGCAAGGTCCTTTCCTGGTTGTTCACAAATGGGCCTTTGACATAAGCTGCCTCCCTGCTAGTCTAGACATGCCAGAAGTTGATTTCTGACTTTTTTAAAAAATCAATTTATTATTAATCACCTTTTTTCTCATGTTAAAATATCCCTTTATTAAAAAATATCAGGGCTAGTGATGTGGCATGGTACAATGCTTGTCTAGAATGCTTAAAACTCTGGATTTGATTCCTGACTCCTCATAAATATGGGCATAGTGGAACATTCCTGTAGCACTTAGGAGGTAGAGGCAGGATCAGGCCAAGGTCATTCTTGACTTTATGTGCTCAAGGTAAACTGAATTACGAGATAGGCAGAGAAAGTGATGGAGCATCTATCCCTTTACAGTAAAGTACACAGCTTTGTATGTAAAAAAAAAAAAAAAAGACAAAAATTTTTAGCAATGTCTTTTGTTCTAGACATATTTTCTTTCACATAGTATGTCTTCTACATCTCAGGACACAAGAAAGTATTTCAGAACTTTCTCTTTTGGTTTGGCTTTTTGTTTTCCTATGGAAAGCCAGACTAACCTGAATGCTACATATACATAACTCCAGGTAACTGAATGCAATTGTGTCTGTGGCTAAACAAAGAGGTTAGAAATTTTCTATCAATTCAATTAAAAGATACCAAAGCACAGAAACATGGTCACCTTAGTAAATACTTACCACCTGCTTCCAGAGGTACTTTTCATAATTAACAATTTCAACTATCTCCTTCAAAGTTGGGCAAAGTTTAAAAACTAGAAAGGATAACAAGATAAGGTAAAAATAGGCAATAAAGAATAAACAAAATGACGAATGAGATACGAAAGAGAAAAAGAACTAGTAAGACTCCTAGGTACAAGAGGAGATGAGGAGCAGCAGAAGGATTGAGAGGTGGGCAGTACACACTAAAACTTTGAAAATACAATAAGGATACTTACTTAATAGCTTGAATGCTCAATGATTTAACTTGCAAAAAGAAATTACTTTGAAAAGAAGAGTTGCTTTATAAATTCTTAGTGTTGGAAACTTATCTTTATGTGGAGTTCGTAAACTGATTCTATGTATTTAAGTGGTAAATAAATTAAATAGAAGTCTAATTCAGAAAGACTGGGTTTAAATCATGGAAATGTGAGGCTCCAGTTTGACAAGCAAACTGCTACCTCATTCTTAGGGTATAGTTTTCCCTATCCACAAAAGTTCTGATGACAGAATGTACAAACCACAGCTAAAGTCTTCCAACACTAACTGGGAAATGTGAAGATTGGTTATTACAATTCCTGTCCACTGCAAGAGTCTGAAGAATGGGATCCAACTTCCATTAAATCTACTCAAAATTGTTTTACTGGCCAAAGGGCTTGCTAATCTGAAATGACATTTATAAGAAGTAAATGAAATTCAAATACAGTCAATAGCTCTACTCTCATGTGCAATTATATGTACTTGTTATTTGTATAGCATGTTATGATTTAAATGTCCCCAGCAGGCTAAGGGCCTCCAAGAATGACCAAAGTTTCTGCCTCTGCAAGCTCTTTAAGAAACCTTTGTCATTTCATTACATCCAGGGATTATTAAAGTGGCATTATGAACAGCAGAAAGAATGGAAGGCTCACAATCTTAACACTGCCTCACCACCTCCACCCAGATACAACAAAGACCTGCAATGGTGATGTTAAATCAGGCAGTCAATCCACACAACACTGTTCAAAGCTCTTATGTGCTTCCCTTAACAAGGCTTTCAGTTCTTGTCACTTTAAAAGCAGCAAAGCAAGATGGATGGTGAACATAATTTTATGGCATAAAAATTAGGTCTCTAATACGCTGTGTCCTTTAGGTTATTATGGAACCTGTGGGCATGGGAAGGGTGCGCTCAGCCACTCACACACACTACGCTAGTCCTCTGAATTAACAACAACCACTCACCCAACCCCTTCACACAAATGGTGAGGGCAAAGGGCAGCTCCCTCATCATGCCCACATGCCATTAATGTAGCAGAAGTCGTATCAATTTGTCTTTTAAAAAAAATTATGGCAAACATATCCCAGTGTAAATGTAAAAATAGTATTTTTGTTTGTTTGTTTGTTTTTTAAATTAAAGTGTTCTAAGAAATTCCTACAGGAAAAAAAAAATAGTCTGGAAAACGACTAGGTTTGTTTGTTTTTTAATTTGGGCAGGGGAAAGAGGGAGTTGTCTTTTCAAGACTGGGTTTGTCTCTGTAGCCCTGGCTGTCCTGAAAGTAGTCTATAGACCAGGATGGCCTTGAACTCGAAAAGATCTGCCTGTCTCTGCTGGGATTAAAGGCTTGTACCTCCACTGCACAACTTTGTTTTAAAAATGGCAGGAGAAAAAAACAAAGCATGATATATTCAACATAACAATGTTAAAGATTTAGTGTTGCTTCAGGTGTTCTGTATTGCAAATTGTCATCTGAAATCAAACTACAATTCCAATTTTGCAACTATGAAGCTGTGACTAAAAAAAAAAAACCTCTACCACTTGTAAACTCAAATGACAGTTTTACTCAGCTTAAAGATGAGGTATCAGAACTTTAAAAGACATCCAAGGTATAAGGTATGCACACATAGCCAAAGGTGATAGATGACTCTAAGAAAACAACGTCCTCTAGACTCAACAAGAAGTGGGTAACAACCATAAAAGATGCACAAGTTTTCAGGCCAAAAGAGGTCCCAGCACTGTAAGAGGGAAGTGGACATGGTATCTACGTCAAAATTAAGAAGCTAACTGCAATTGATACGGTATAATGGGAAGGTGGAAAGAATCTGGAAATTGGGGAAAGAAAGAAAAATGAAAAATAATTTTATAAATAATTGAAAAATAATTTTTAAAAAAGTATGAGCAAGCACAGCCCCACCTCTGGACATACGACCTCACCTCCTAGTAAATGCTCCTCTTTAACTTAAAGCTTTATTGCCACCATAAAAATTTTTCACAATAATAAAAATTGCAAGTAAAACCATTTAATTTTGTGGCTGAGAATTAAGTAAAAAAAGAAAGAAAAATGTATAAAATGTGTATATATACATGTGTACAAAAGCCAGAAGAGGGTGTTGGATCCCCTAGAGCTATGTTATAAGCAGTTGTGAGATACACTAACATGGGGAGCTGGGTACTGAGAAACTTCTCCACTGCCTACCACAACTAAAATCAATAGATTCCTTGCTTCATCACCAAATCACCAATAACCTATTCATGACTAGATATAGGCCATAGCCTACTATGAAAAGTATTCTGGCTTAGATTTGCTTTGGCCCCCACAGAGGCTTTCTGAACGTAGGTCCTTACTTGGTGGTGTAAGGAAAGGGACAGGGCTCCTCTGGAGAAGGGCACGGGCCTGGCTACAATACCTGTCCATTCTCTACTTCCCCACTGGAGGTGCAATGTGACAAGCTGCCTCATTCTTGCTGCCAAGCCTTCCCATCATGATGAACATTAAATGATAAGTCATTCTCTCCTCAACATCAAACTCTTCAATCCTCCTTGTGTTGTTGATTTTGTTTGTTTGCTTGGGTGTTGTTTTTGGGGGGGTTCTTTTGTGTGTTGGGGGGGGGTTGATAGCATTCTATAACACAGTATTTCTTTAAAATGAAGAAAATTGCACCCTCAGTGGAAATTAAGCTTACTGGCTCTTCCCTATAAAACTGCCAAACTTGCTTAACATAGTTGCTACCTTCAAGATTCTTCTGTGGAAACTGAAAATTCGTTTTGTTTTAGGGGTGGGATGGGTGTTGTTGAGACAGGTTCCTCCTTTGTGAGGATCCAGTTGGCCTCAGATTTACAAAAATCCAGTATCTCTGCTTCCCAGTGTACCAAAACAAACAAAAACTAAAAAGAACTCAAAAGCCCCAATGAAACTTGATCTGCAGTGTTAACAAAGGGAGACTTGGAAAACTGCCTGAATAACATCAAAAACAGACAGTGGCATAGTCACAGCAAAAACTGACACCTTTGTAAAAAGACAAGCTGGTTGAGTCATGGAGAAGGCAGGCCTGGACCAGAGTTTGATGTCCAGAACACACAGGAGGTAAGAGGCACATACAATTCCATGAATCCTATAAAAAAGATTGGAGGTAGAGGCAGAAAATTCCCAGAATATCTAGCAAGAAGTCTATGGCACAAAAGCAAATACAAACAAGAGAGACCCTGCCTCAATAAGGCAAAAGATGAACTCTATTTCTTCTGACATCCATGTAAACAACCCTCAACACACTAGATAACAAAAACAAACAGGCAGAAAGAATAGACCGAATGGATAGACAGACCTGCCATGATGGCACCTATCTGTAAAGCCAGCATTTGTCAAACAGAGGCAGAAGGTTCACTACAAGTCTGGGGTCAGTCTAAGGATATAAAAGCAAGTGCCCTGACAAAACTTTTACTATGCACACGAAAATCTTTAGTCATAATATAAATGCCTTTTGTAACTGTCATAACAATGTCTCAGTATTTTCACTAATTATCACAAAGTTAAAGCTAATTTTGGCCAGATGGTAAAATCATTACCAGGACTATCTTTAGTTTTTGTTCATTTATCCAAATAATACCATTGGTAAATCCTGAAAAACTTTCTAACGCCGAATAATTCACAGTCTATGAAAAACTATACTAAATTTGTTCTAACTGCCTGCTGCACCTGGATAATATAACATTCCTATTCACCTCAATCAGTAAGTAGCTGCTATTCTTCTACTCTTGCTCTGGAATCAAAGGCATTCTTCCTCAACACTCCATGCCCTAACACTCACGAATTTAACCAGGCAAAATAATACATTACAAAGTAATAATAAAGGACCATGCCAAATGTTCAATGTCTTACTGTTTACAGTATTGAAAGCAAGGAAGAACAAATGGTTTTTACAGCTTACATAATTCTCGAAATGAACTGCTTAAATATATGTTGGCTCAGATGAGCATGGTTGAAGAGATGGCTCAGGGGTAAAGGGTGCTTACTGCTCTTCTTTCGGAAGACCAGGATTCAACTGCCAGAATCCACATGGCAACCAATGATCTCTGGCTCCAGTTGATGCCCTCTCTAGCCTCCTCAGGCACTAGGCACAAACATGGTGCATACATAATGCGTGCAGACAAAATATCCATACACATAAAATAAAATATAAAGAATGGTATAGTTATTTAGGTACATGAAAACTCCTGGGTAAGACAAGCAACCAGATAGGATTTGTATCTTCCTTCAAGTTACTGGCAGGGCTTACAGCACCAGTTTCAGACAGTAAAACAAGGTGAGTGCACAATGAAGTTCACAGAAGTGGGCTTGAAAAATCCATGAAAGCAAGTCAGCAAACAGATCCATTCTACAAATGCTAGTAGTTGGGAATACTCGGTTTACAATTAAAGCAAATAAAACTCATCTCAAACAGTGGATGGTAAGGACCAACACCCAAGACTGTCCTCTAACTAATGTGTTTACATAAATCATCATATACACACAAGGTGGGGGGTGGGGGGACCTAGGAGTCATATAAGAGCTATTGCTTGGTACCTGGTACATTGTATTTGTTGATTCTCCCATAACCAAAGCTAAACCTTTAGGAACACAGTCTTTTCCTGTGGCTCTTTCTTTGCTCTTGGCCTTATACAAAGTGAAACATTAAAAAAAATCCATAATGTATAAAAAACTAAAATATGTACAATAGACTATGGAATATACTACACCTAGAAACAGACAATGAAATGTACTGGCATTATTTCTTCAAAAATCCTACTGGATGACAGACTCAGAAAAGTAATAAATGTGGGAGCCAGTTCTCTCCAGTTTTTCAGATCTGTTTGATAAACACCAGAAGAGGTTCATTTTTAGGATTCTAATCATTGTATGCCCATGACTTGTAGCAACCAGCCAGTCCTGGTTAACAAGAAGGCCAGCCTCACCAGATTACTTCTACATAGGACACAAAGCTCCGCACTTTAACAAGATTGTTAAAGATTTCTGTGTGCATACGCACAGAAAACCATTTGGGGGGTGGGGGAGTGGGGGCTAAAATAAGTGCAATGTAGGCTTCATACTCAGTTCCAATTCCATTTTGCAGTACAAAAGGAACATAAAAATAACTCTATAAATTCAATACAAGGTCCACAATATGTATTCATAGAGCCAAACTGCTTATTTATCTGCCAAGCTCAAGCTGTAAAAGCACCCACCCAATTCAGAATGAAGAAACACACAAAGACCCTATTCAGTTTCTATTATGAACTCACCAGTCACTGTTTTCAGGCTCCCAGCAATGCCTTCCCCATGCTGTCTTTTCTGTGCATTCTTGAATTCCTTCAGGGACAAATAAAGGACTTTCCGTACCACTCTCTCTTCTGACCATGGGATCCCATCGCTGTCATCCTGTGGAAATGGAAAGGGGAGAGTTACCAAAAATCAGGCACACAAACTTCATTGTAAAAGTAGTATTCCAACTGGGTATGATGGGAACACACCTCTACTACTACTTGAAAAACAGACTTGGATATATCTGTAGAAGTTTGAGGTCTCTCAGACCTTCCATATCAATAACCCAGACAGCCAGAGCTAAACAGTAAATTGTTGAGTGAGTGACTGAGTGTATTTTTTTTGGGTGGGGGAGGGGTGTCATGTGTAAAGTAATGTTATAGGTGTAAAAGTGGTAATGCATTCCTATGAAACAAATTTTCCAATGAAGGAGTACAAATTTCCTACTTCCTCGTGCACACAACATCCACATAATTCACTATTAATACTGAAGTTGCAAGTTCCTAGCAAAAATCAAAAAAGTTGTCATCTTCAAATTGGATATGCAAGTGACTTATTACTTATGTAGTTCTCTTTTGGTAAGTGGATGACATAATGTACATTTTAAGTAATAAAGAAGAACACCTAATTTGAGGGGGCTAATAAGGAGTGGTTAGATAACAGCCCAAAGTTTGATAATGGAAATGGCATATAAACTGGGAAGTGATGCCTGTTCAGGAAACCAGTAACAAGATTCAGTTTTCATTAAAAATTCTGCTAGCTAGGAACATTCAGAGGTTCTGTCCTAAGGACTTCTGCACTTTGCTAAGCTAACAAACACAGACCTGCTATAAGATTTAAGCATTTTATTATAAGAGTTCACCTCGAGTTTTTTGGATGATTCCTCCCTGAACAGAGAACAGTGTCTGGGTAAAGCAGGATCTAGAACACAACACTTGTATTTGCTTCTTCCAGTCTTTCAGCTAGAGTGGAAGCATAATAGTTCAGACCAGTAATACAAGGCATAAGGGTGTACAAATGTCTTGATTTTTTTTTTTTTTTATTCCCAACACAAACTTGTGGTGGCCAGAAAGAAAGGTTTTCAAAATAAATTCTTAGAAAGAAATCCAACCACATAAAGATTCTAAGCCCTACACAGAAAGCTGCATTCTTGTTAAGATTCATGGATTTCCTAGATCAGTTGTTCTCAACTGTTCAATGTTGTGACCCTTAATACTGTTCCTCCTGCTGTGATGGCCCCACCTTCATAACTGTAACTTTGCTAATGTTGTGAATCATAATGTAATATCTGTGTTCTACAATAGTCCTAGGGAATACCTATGGAAGAGTTGTTTAATGTCCCCTTAAAGGGGATCTGACACATAGAACTACTGTCCTAGAATAAAGGAAAAGCAAGATACAATATCCACCTTCCCCTAGCTAGACTTCCCTTGCTCCTGTAGACCTGCCAAAATAGCATTTCTGTTGTGGAGCAGTCCCTTTAGAGGACGAGGGCAAATCCTGAGATCTAGGGAGCCTTACCATGAAGATTTGCTGCATTCTGTGAAGGCTAGAGCCCTCATCCTGAGGCCAGCTCTAGAAGAGAGAATTATGCCCTCCTACTGAGGTCTATTTAAAACTATTTAAGATAGAAATGCCTAGAAAGGAAGCCACAATCAAGGTTGAGTTACTGACACCAGCAGGTTTATTACACCAGTAAATACTCTAAATATAGGAGAAGCAACCTATGAATGACACAGGTTCTACAATTTCAAACACTAGACAATAAAATTATAAAATTTATAAATTATAAAATTATAATCAATGTGGTTGGTCAAGACTTGTGACTGTAATAAACTGACTATGCTGATGAGGTGATAATACAGAATTCACAGCTGCAGAGTTGTGCTGTCCCCCTGTTCCCAAGCAATGCAGTCTGTCCACAGAACAACAGTAAACAAACCTTGCTACTCAGCCAGCCACTTATTCTATGGCTACCTCCTCATTATGAAGTGCCATAGAATGGTCTACAGAGTCAGGACATAAACCTGAGACTACAAAAAGCACTAATAGAGGACTTCCTTCTATTTTGTCTTGTCATTCTGGTCACCCAATTTTACCATTGCCCATCTGCTTAATCTTAGACAGTATCTAGTGGGAAGTGCCTGAAATTTTAAACCACCCCTACCTTCAGCAGTGACTCACACAAAAAGCTTGGTACATCTCATTCTCAGCAAAGTCACTACTCTAGCCCCATCTACCACATAAACACCCACACCCAAGTAAGACATAATCTTTAATGTCAAAGTATGTACGGACATAATCTAATAAGCCTACCACACTACTTCTAATAAATATTACACGTTGTTCATCTCCTAGCTCTTTATTGTTTTCTGTACAAGTTTCTGCTCTTCTATATCTTCCAAGAGTCCCCTGTTACACTGTAGCCACAAACCCTTTATGGCATGAACCTGAAAAACATTCCTCCCACATCAATCCAATACTAATCCATGATTAAAATCCCTTTTAAAAACTGATGGGGGGTGCCCCCCCCCCGCTGGTCAAATAATTCACGCCCAAAATATAGTAAGTAGCCAGGAGGTGATGTACATTCTGAACTTGGAAAGTTTCTTGAGACACATCTCCTAGGTTGAGAAAACTGGCCTGCAAACACTAATGCAAGGAGTTTTACTTCTTCCCAACCCCTATTAAATAATTGTGTGCTGGTCTCTGATTACTTACTTCCTTTTTTTAAAGCTACAGTTGAAATTGGATTATGAATTTCTGCTTAAAAAAAAAAAAAACACTACTTATTACATAACACAACTTTGACAGCCTGAATCTCAGGCCACCAACTGAGCTTTTATAAAAATCTGCTGGGTAGCAGCCAAGTCAGATTTTTTTGCCTCTGAGCATGTCAGGCTTTGTAGCATGGCAGGAAGATATCCACACATTTGCCAAGACAGGGAACACTCATAACGAAGCAGCCAGGGCTAATTCCTCCCAGACCACTATTCCTGCCATAGACACCAGATCTACAGCTGGATTATTTCTAAGAATCCAGCAGAAATCTAAAATTGATCTTGTGTAGAGGTAAATTTTAATTGTCTTCAAAAGCAGAAAGCAAGAAGGGTATTATAACCCTTCTTGTGTCTATAACCACAGCAGTTACAAAGAGGAGGCACGGTGGCCTCTGTTAAGTAGGAATATACCCCAAATCTCTCAAATATCATTTCCTAGTAGAGTACCCATCAGTATTGGTGATGACTTAAAAATCTTACCAAGTTATACTGGCCACATTTTAAGCATTCCTATCAAATAAAATGACAACTGAGCTATATAAAGTTCCATCACAGGAAATTCTTCTACTGGATAGCTCTATGCATGACATTGGCTAAGGTTTCAATTGAACATGTAAGTTATTTGATAGTATATTTTATTACATTATGCTACATGCCTGCCCATCCACATAACCATCCTGCAAAGTAACTCCAACCCTGGCTGCATCATCTGGCCTTTCCATCATTCAGAGAAGGTATATAACATTCTGAAAATTATATACAAATGCTCCTAAACCTATCACAAAATTATGCCCCAGTTGAAGACACCTTAGCACACTGCATAGTCACAGACTGGGTGGGTTTTGTTGTTTGTTTTTAAAGCATAATTCTGGTAAAGAGATCCATTGCCATATTTCACAGTATGGCTTCTATAAAGAATGCCTTCTATGAATGTGTAATCACTGCATTTCAGGGCCACCTGTACAAGACAATGCAGTTTACAGTGCCGTGTGTGTGTGTGTGTGTGTGTGTGTGTGTGTGTGTGTGTGTTTTATAATATATATATATATATGCACAATATTTTCATGCTTTAAAATTTAGACTTCAAAGATTGAGGTCACTTGAATACCATATGATCCAAGATTCACTTCTCCCCTACTTCAAGCAGAGCCAGCCAAAAACAGGCTTGTGAAGTAGTGCAGAGTATACTCCTTCCAACAGGGTTTAAGGAGAGTTCTTTTATATGCTCAATCATTATCTGGCTAGCTCACAGGCTCAGCAGCAAATCTTCAACAGGAAAAAAGCATCAGTACATACACACATTAGCAAAGGACTGTTTATCTAGAGAAATTATACCAATCATTATGCTTTTTTAACTGATATTAAACTCTAAATTTCTGATCTTAAATGTTACACTACCTTAGTAGTTACCGAAACAGCTAAATTGTGTCTCATGTCCTTCCCGTATTAAATAACCTTCATTACATTAAATAAATTACATTTGTAATTAATTAAATGTCTGACTCATCCCCTCTACTCCCAATAACACTTCCTTTCCCCAAAGTCATACATGAAATGCTGCTTTATTGACCACATACTATGCTATTTTTAACCTATTAAACATCATCACACAAACTTTTATTTATAAAAGGCACAAAAAAAATGTAAAAAGATCACATCTTGCTTTAAATCTCTATGATGCCTATAGGGGGCAGCAAAATTAGCAAAATAGGAGTCAAACATTTGGTGAATCAATTTCTAAAAGACTGTTAAAAATAACTGAGTCCCATAGACAAAACTGTTCCAGTACTAGAAACGTATATATAGCAAACTTGAGTACTTGTCACAAACACCTACAGGGCTTAGTTTCAGACATATGCCCTAGAGATTTTATAACTAGTAAAACTACTAGTCCAGGTGAGAAATAGTAACGTATACAACTTTAAGAACTTTTTTCTTTCATGAAAACTGTCCTCACTGCCCTAAAAAAAAAAGAAGTAAAATAAAACACTATCCTTGACAAATTCAATGTAAACATTTCATTTTCAATAGGACTCTCTTCTTTACCTGCCACACTAAAATCTATTACTGTGTTCAGTGTTTGCTAACCCACCACCCCAACCACTTTAAAAATATTCCCTTCCACATCTCAAAACATATGACCAGGTGTGGTGGTATGCCCTTTAAATCACAGGATTTACTTGGGAAGAGGCAGGTGATCGGAGAGGCTAATCTGATCTACTGACCAAGTTCAAGGCAGCCTGAACTATACAGAGAAACTTGTATTTTTTTTTTTTTTTTTTTTTAAAGCAAAGCTTTCTGTCATGGAACCCAACTCTTTCCACCTAGTTATGAGATTCCTTATACCACTGTGGTGGCTACTTATGGATTATAAACTTACCCTTTTTTTCTTATTTTATATTCCCTTTGTATTGTGTCTAAACTAAGAGGCTGGACTGTTACTTCCTATGCAGTGAAAGGGTGACCAAGACACTCTGGCGATGCTGACAGCGCTACAGACATCCCACTCACATTTATTCTGCACAAAGTAAATGTTCTCTGCCATTCAATTTATGAGACCCAGTCTCATCAATCAGGCTTTATAAGAAAGTTCTGCCACCAGTCAATCCCTATCCCTACCATCCTCTCTCAAATTGTCTCTAAAAACAATCCCTCTGCAGTGAATAAATATTCATCCCTTACCTTATCTGATGAAAGTCCCCCAGAAATCCAGGGGTGGGGGCTCCAACGTTCTTAGATCACATGATCTAGCTAACCCATCTTTATTTACTTGATTCCCATGGGAACAAAACCCTTTCTTGATAAGGTGTCAAGAATTCAGACAGAGAAAGCTCTCAGGCAATGAGTACTCATGTTCCATGAACACTAGCCATCATTTGCCCTATAATTTAACAACAGTGAACTTCCTCAACAAAGATGACAGTCTGCTGCAGAATATTATTTAAGATGTGTTAGGTTGTTTATGATGTGGGACATTTGCTTTAATGGTGCAAGGATGTGTTGCATTTTTATGTTGTGTTTGCTTAACTCAATGAAGCTATGGTTCTTTGCCTGCTAAATAATGGATAGGTCTAATTAATAGCTGAACGGCCAATAGAGAGGCAGAAGAAAGACTAAGTTTTATCTTAACATGTATAAATTGTAAAACCTTCATTCCTATAAACATTAACTGTATCCTATTGCTTTCTGACTAAATTAGTGAAGTCCAGCAGAAATGTGGCAAGTACACAAAATATTTGTTTCTTAGGGTTATTAGTTCTCTCTTGGGGAGGGGGTTCTAAGAGCCTCAAAGAGATCAGCTAATAATTCAAGTAGCTATTAATTCAAGCTTAGATCCACATCACTCTATAAAACACTCTTTCGTAAAATCATGAAGTTTAAATTCAAATGACTATTTATTAACTGTGACCCAGTGTTTTCAAAGTACCACAGATGTTTAAGAGTCCTTCAAGCATTTTCTTTCAGAAATCTAAAATCACTTTCAGTAGGCTTCCAATGGCTGCCTATGTACCCTGCTTTGCAGAGCCTTGTCTATCCTTGTCTATTTCCAAGTGTTATTTTTCCTCAAGAACCTTTATGAACATCCCATGATCCTTAAAATAACTACAAAACCTCAGACTTGATAAAGTAGGCTCCAAAGACTGCATAAAGGAGCAGGGGCTGCAGATAAAATTTATCTCCACTACTAAACTGAGGAATGTATAGTAGGAAGAACTGGCTCAAGGGGTAATGTATCTGGCAGAGATTGTCCTGATTGTTTTTAACCTTACTGATTAAAAGCAATTGGTCAGTCCCTTGAGCATCCTGCTTTATGAACACCTAGGAGGGTCCACAATGATTGAAAGTTACATAAATTATAAAACCACCTATTCCCAAATCATGTCTCCTAAAAACAGAGCACTTTTTGTCTTGACTGAAAAAAAGCTTCTGCACTACAGAGATACTGGAAATGAAGAAATGGCTGACAGGTTTCCTGATGCTTTCTCTCATTTCTCAATGAAGATGATAAGAGGGCAATCATTCAAATGTAGTATCTCTGCCTTCAAGGCGGAGAAACTAATCTCTACAACATTGTTAATGTACTTCTGTGTTTTTTAATAAAATTTTACCTGGGCATATCAGTCTCTACAGTGCTCGACCTCAAACACTAAGGCCCAAATAAAGAAAATGGATGAGAGCTTTCTTAAAAACAATGGGTACAAGATTTCTAATTTAATCTAAGTGGAAAGCAACATAGTATGGTACACTCAAGAGTACTCACTGGTATAGAAACTCAAAACCAAATCACAATGAAATGCCTCAAAAACAACCATGAGCATCTGGCAAAAAAATGTGAGTGTAGGATGTGGTGTAGGATGAAAAATTATGCTTTGGCTTGAAAAGCCACTTGGCTATTCTTTCAATAGTCAGATACTGTACAAGCAGCAAACCCAAAACCAACCCCAAAAGAAAAAAATGCAAATTCATGCCCGCATAAAACATCTCCATTGTAAATATAAGTTTACACCAAATTACTCATAATGGTCAAGACCAAGAATTCACTTGCACTAATATCCACAAACTAATAAATGTACATTTCTATATTTCGAGGATGTTTTTTACCAATATCAAAGAATTCCCAATTATCTTAATAAAACTGCCTTTCACACCACAACCACCATCACCTAAAACTTCTCCCTTCATTGTCAGTCGGCATCTTGCTGAATCAGTCAACCAAAAGAAAAGAAGTATGCTACCTTTCATCTGCCTGCATCTGGATCCACATCAGCCTATATATTAGGACAAGAAAATGAAGTAACAGACAGCTTCATGTTTACTTGAGAGGAAAGGACAGCAAGAGATGAGCACACAAGTGAACCTCACTCAGACCACACATCCTGCTCCCACAGCCTCTGCTTCACAGATACAAACAGCAGCATTCCAGCGTGCCTCCATCTTTGGAGGGACAGCTTGTGTGTTGTTAGGAAACTGCAAAGACAAAGTCACGTTAATGAAAATCCTAAGAAGAACTTATTAATATTCCCAGGAGCTTTGTTGATGTAGCCCTCAGAAATATCAGCAAAGAATGAATGAGTTAATATATTACTCTGAGTTTAAGAAACAAGATTTCAGAAAGTAAATGTGTAAAGAAGACTACAGCTTACATGAACAAATAAATGTCTGTCCATCTCTTGTACAAGCTATGGGGGGAGAAGAGTGCTACTGTGCACATGTGGAAGATGGCATTTTAAAAGAAAATAAAAAACATCCAAAAAAGAAAACAGTATCACTTAGAGTACTTCACATCCTCTGGTTCAAACTAATGGTTTTCTTTAGAAAAAGAAAATTTTTAAAGCATACCCAATTCCAAGGTATCTGATGCTTTCTTCTGACTCTGCAGGCACTACATTACATGCAAAGGCAAAACACCCATAAAACATGAAATAAAAATCAGTATCTTCAAGCATGCCAAAACTAAGTTCTTCTTAATTAAGTTCCATTTTCCATAGTTTCATTTACCTATGCTCAAGAAAAGATTGAATAAATGAAATGGCTAATCTGATTACCATTCTTAGTAAAGTGATAAAAATTCATACCATCAAGTCTTTCTGCCCAAGACAAAGAAATCATCCCTTTATATCCTGTATTTTCACACTAGCCAGTCTAAGTAGCTCAAACCAGATCCACAAAGAATAACTGCTGTTTTATTATCACTGTTATTAATCTTATTGTTCCTGATGAGTCAAACTAAGTATGTGCACAGTAAGTATGTACTTATATGGGAAAAATGTGACTTATTGGTATACGGTTCTATGAGGACTGTGGAGTCAGCATCTACTGAGAGTCTGTGAAGTGGAGCTAGTGTAGTTTTAAAAGAAAACCCAGAATCGAAGAAGTGATCAAACAAAGTGAGCCTGGACAGCTTTCAAGAAGTACCAGGACAAATAAAACAGGATGTCTCCTTCTTTGCTGACACAGCAAATGTTCATAGGCCTAAGAAGAACCCACAAGTTATTCACTCTTGGGAGGTAAGGGTATGGCACAAATTGCATTAATGAAAACTAAGGCCTGACCACAAGCAAACAGCTGTAAATGAGAGACCAAAAACATTTAAGTTTGTGTGACGAATGGAACAGAATGTGACACATCATATATATGTCAATTTATTTCACTTGAGAGTGTGATCTAGAGAAAATAAATGATGGTCAGAGTTCATGAGAATGAAAGGTCTAACAACTGAGGATTCGTGAATTCATTAGCCTCATCTTTTTGACAGAATCCTGCCACTTGATAGATGGAAGGTATTAAAAGTAGCTACAGACAAATCCAAATTAATTCATTCCCCTTTCAGAAAATGACTGGTTTTGACTAAGGAACATTTTCCTCAGACCTTATTGCTTACCACAAATGTGTTGTACTTTCTTCATTATTGATGAGAACAGAAAATACTCAAATTTTTCCTTTAAAAAGCTATGACTCTATTAAGACAAATGGTCAGGCTAAGACATTGCCTTTTCTCTTCCAGGGATGATGGGAGTCCCCAGCAGAGTAATCAGGCTAGTACAACAGAGCACTAGCCTCAGGCATCCTTAGTGGCTCTGCAGTCTACTCCTCCCTTCATGATATCCAGGGTCCTTTTTTCTTCAAAGGCTAAACAGCCAAAATTGAAAGCTCTTTTACCAAAACTGTAATTATCAAGCTGCCAATGCCATAACCCAGGCTCACTTGTAAAACAGTAGTCTTTAATTGTCCTCTGCCTCCAGACTGTACAATCCTCGAAATAGAAATGGAAATTTTCCAACATGAAAATAGTTCTTTACTGAAACCATTCTTCTGGCTAAGCCAACTAGGCCACTTTTCTCATTTGGGCAAAAACTGTAAGACAGAAGTATAATTGTGGTAGTAAATGGAAATACAAAAATAAAAAATAAAAAAATAATTTAAAAAAAAGTGCCTGCCCACAGAGTTCCATTCTCAAGATAAAACATTTTTCTTCAACAACTCTCAAAAACAGAAGTCTCATCTTCAAGTAGAAAATTAACCTAAAATAGGAATTATATCCTTCAGAGATACTCACTACATGCTGATAGGGAAGGGGGGAGGGAGATTCACTACAAATTGCAAGGTCAAAGGTCATGAATGTTATGCAGTGGTTTAAGGATTTTTCAACCTCTAAGGCATACACCATTCCATTAACCTAAAATTCTACTTCAGTCCAAATGTTATTTTTTCCATGGCCTTAATTAACCAGTGCTTGCCTCAGAGTATACTATAAAATTCTTAGGTGCCAAAGAAATTGCTTGTCACCCAAGAGTGCTGAGAGTCTGGACAATCAACCATCACATAAAAAGCTGACCACCAGACTATAACATAGTGAGAAAGAATTAGGAGACAGAAGGATCTCTGAGGTTTACTGTTTAACTACACTAGTTACATTGGTAGGCTCCAGGTTCAATGAGAAACCCTTTCTCAAAATATAAAATAGAGCTGGGTGACGGTGGCTCAAGCCTTTAATCCCAGCACTCTAGAGGCAGAAGCAGACAGATAGATCTCTGGTCTACAGAGCTCCAAGACAGCAGGAGTTTAGAAATAAAAACTGAGGGGTGAAAAGAGAGAGGGAGAAGAAATGAAGGATATGTAAAGATGCTAGCCTCTTACATAGGATCTATGTATTGTTTCCCCATTCCCACCCCAATACATGCATGAAGGTGTATAATCATACTCGGTAATTTTTTGATTATTACATGAAGAGTGTCAGAGAAAAACACTTGATACTGAGCTCTGGCCTCTACTGACATGCACAATTTATATGTACACATAGGAAGTCCCTGCATGCAAGCATGCATACCACACCACAAAATATGGGGAAAGAGTAATTTATCTAAGTGTCTTAACACCCTCATCCCTCCACAGCTAAACCACAACAGCAAAGCCATCTCCCACAGGCTCTTGTCTACTGCTGTCATGCCACCAGATTTCCTTGCTGGCACTGGACTTTTAATGCTAATGATCCCAGTGAAGAATTAAAGATAACCTGGAGGTTTACATTTTTATATTTAGCTAAGCAAGAGCAATCCTCTGTCTTTGCAAGTATAACATAAAAAAAAAAAAAAAAAAACCCTAAGTGGTATAATCACATTTAAATCTTAAAACACTTAAAGTATGAACCAGCACACAAAGTTTCCAAAACATTTAAGAAAACAATTAGTCTAAATCCCAAAGCATGAGTGAAAATGGGCGAGCTCGCTTCTTTTCCTATTGGAAGAATTTTAGGCCTGTTACTACCAGCATACTTTTCAGATTGTTTTGGTTTTGTGCATGTTGGTATGCACGAGTGTGCATACAAATATGCAAATGTGATTCTGGGCAAGGGTGGTGTGCACAGAATGATGGTGGTCTCCACTTTTATTACTGAGGCAAGGTAGTTAACTACAGCAGTGGTGTCTGTCTGAGCTTGCTAATTCTGCTAGCCTTGCTAGCCCGTTTATTCATGGGATTCTACATCCCATGCTAAGATTGCAAATAAAGTGGCCAGTAATCCCAGTGTCATTTGTTTTTGTTTTTGTTTTTTAAGCTTTATTTATTTATTTGCCTTGGTGTTTGCCTGGAACTGGAACTACAGACAGTTGTTAGCTGCCACATGGGTGCTGGGAATTGAACCCGGGTCCTCTGGAAGAGCAGAGGATGCTCTTAACCGCTGAGCCATCTCTCCAGCCCCCTTTAATGCATTTAAGTTACTTTCTGCTTTTCTAAGAAGCCGGTTAAAGTGGTGAGCAATGCCTCCATTTGTCTTATGTACTCCACAAATTAAAAAAATACTTGGGAATCTAAAATATACCGTCAAAATAAAACCTCCTCACAAATGCACAGGGACATATTAGCAGCAAATAAAGGCAAAATAAAATGCTTGCTCACAAAATATAACCCATATTCTTCTATACCCTCTCATTGCCTTGACTTCCTTCCAATTCACTAAGATTTAAGCTGGTATTCCCTAAACTACAGTTGTCTTCCCACCTACCACCACTTATTCTTTTTATCATTTATAGCTAAATTTTTACATCTTGGTAGTACCTTCTAAAAGTTTTAGATACATAGAAGGCAGTCCAAAATAGTTCAAAAAAGATAAGCTGACTCACTACCTACTTTGTATTTGGCTGCTTATGCATATCAGGGTTTACTGGGGGACAAGGTGAAGCAGAGTTCATTGTGAAGAACCTCAACTTAGGTATCTTGAACAACATAAGAGCATCAGTCAACTGCAGAAGAGCAAGGGAAATAAGGGGAAGGACACACTATAGCCACTGATCTGTCCTACAGACCAGCATGATAATTGAAACCAGAATGTGGGAAGGTCCCCCCCCCAAAAAAAAAAAAAAAAAAAAAAAAACACTTAAAAGAGGTGCAAACATTCCTAAGAAGGAGCTGCATGGATTTAATTACTTCCACCCTACATGACAATTAAGAATAGTGGAAACCACAAGACAGCAGACAGTAATGCTGATTGCCATTAGTGTTAACAACAGGAGTTTCTACACCTGCCATAGCTACTGTGTAATAAAAACCGAATTGCTCGCCTAGTGAATAAAGGAATTCATTAATGAAAGCCAGACTTCTTTGGGAAAGGCATTTAAAGTACTTCATGGATCAGTCAGTAACATTCAACAAATAGATGCTTTGCTGTGCATTTGCCAGGATTAAAGATCTCAGAGCCTCTTCAAGGCTTCTATATCCATATGACAACAAGAGAGAAAGTTTTCACTCAACAGGATTCACCTGAGTATTCCAAAGGTGAGTACCAACTGTTTCACTGGAAGTAAACTCTCAGAACCCAAGGAAAAAGTGTTAACTTGCCACAGGTTGTGAGCTCAGGGCAGGGTAAAGACTGTAGGCCACCCTTGAGGAGAAGCTGTCTCCACAAGGCTCAGTGAGCTCCAAATGGGTCATAGGGACCCAAAGCTAGGTTAAAACCATGTTACCACTCAACGTGAACCAAGAAAAAGGAATGAATTCCTCTTCAAAACATGTCTGGCTCAGAGAAACAAACACAAAATTTGTTATGTTAAGGAAGAATAAATTAATAAAACCTAGAAAAGTTGTAAATAAAATGCACATAAAATGGTCGTGATTTTATCCTCAATAATGCAACATTAATAAAATGTCAACTAATTTATAATACTAAAACTAAAGACCTAAAAAGCCGAGCATGAAGTGCCTAAGGGAGGTAGAGCAAGATATCTGAGTTCCAGGCCGGGCTGTCCACCTCCACCACCACCACCACCACCCCCAAAATACTGTTCTATATGCTAATTAAAAATTTTTCAGCACGCGCGCACACAGCCCCACCCACCCACCCACCCACCCACCCACCCCCAGCTATCAAGCTGGAACTGAACTAGAAGCTTCCTGCCTGATGGCTACCTTTCACAGTTCCAAAGGATGCAAAAGTATTA